>DWDV01000667.1:0-15584 GCA_018245615.1 Mimoniades ocyalus
ATGGGCGGCAGTAGCCACTTACCATCAGGTGGACTGCATGCTCGTCTTCTACTTCCATATTATAAAAAAAAACCATTATACATGCCGGTCCTTTATGCATAAAGGACCTGCATTCACGATATAATACTATTAACATCTGCAATGATTAAATATCTTAACAATATTTTAAATCTAATGTAAGCTGATTTGTTATCAGTACAGTCATGGTCATCATCATGAGCCTGAGTCCACTGCTGGATATAGGCCTTCAGAGCGCCATCGCAGTCCGTCCACGACTTGCCGCATCCAGCTTGTGGTTGCAGCCGTTAATCAATAAGTACACATATTAAACTTACTACGAAACGTGGAAAAATAGGTGCCGGTGTTTTTATAAACCGGATCTCTATTATTCCAAACGATTTTCCTTTTACCCAAAAACCAATAAAAGTTTCCGTTGGGCTTATACGCTTTGACAATTAACCAAAACCGAACGCCGAGTTCCGGGTGTGGATTTAAGTATTACATGTTTTTCTTGCCGTCAGATTCATGTTCTACCGCGTGTTCGTAGCTCCAGGGAACCGTTTTAATCCTCTACGGCTCTACGTGAGGCTCTACGGCTACGGAAAACTCATATTGAAACTTTTGTAATAGCTACTGTAGCGTAAGAATTACACTACATTTTGCTTTCTATGGCACTATATTTAAGTACACATTCAAAGAGGAATTATTGATAACTTTTACAAAATAAGGGACGTGGTAAAACAATATTATCAACAATTATTATATTAACACGCCAAGTCCCTCATGTATTATATTATAATATAATACATAACAATCGTATTAATGTTAATTATTATTAATAATAATACGAACATTATAGAAGTCCGGTAATGCATTACTTCTTAAAGAATGCACGTAGAAACTTTTTCGAGGCTAAGTAAAGTAAAAAACGCAACAAAACTTTATTTGTTAATGTTGTCATACAATATTTAATACAATTTCCGTAGTGCTCCGACAGTGCTAGCGACGTTCACAAGTTTCTTACAGTTCCCGCAGTATGTCACAGCGGTATCCATGGAAGTTGTGACAACTTGTCGTCATCTACAGCTATTATTGTGCCCGTCCGATAATAGTTTAGCTCGCCATACAACCACATTTCATTGCTATATCTGAAAATAAACTTTATCCGACTTAAGTTTGAAACGTGACATCATGCTTGTAGCCCCCCTAAGAGACAGGCAGAGGATTGTAACAGTAGCCTACCGTGTTTCTCCAGTTATCATACAAACCCGTTGGCCCTGCAGTCTATAAAGTGAGAATTTTTATCCTCTTTCCCAAGTTAACGGTTTCGTTCATTGAACGTAATGAAGCTATCGCTTATGAAGGTGAGATAAAGAAAAGAGTGTCAGGCGTGTTTCTTTTATAAATTATAGCTATTAAGAAGGAAATTTGTTCATTACACAGATAAGTAACATTACCATTAAATATGGACGAGAAGAAAAATGTAATAAAGACAATATCGTAGCAATACGTATATTAATATTAGATTAATAATTATTTCCTTAGAGACTTGACGTGATTCTTCAACATTCATCACTCTCTTCGTACATAGACGCCAGTATAAAGTCTAATCACTCCCCATTGGTCTTGACCTCCCTTAGCACCTGCATTCATAAAATTTCGCGTTGTATATCTACTTTCTCATTTCATTCGAATAATAAGCATATTTTTCAAATAAACAATAATTTTACGTGCCGTGATAACAAGAAGTTGCTATTATTTTAATTTTTGTTTACATTTAATAATTGCAATAAAACCCGAATCAGATTTCGTTGGTCATATCCGACCTTTTATGACATCCATGATTCATATCGGAGATTAGTCACGAGCGTAGCTCTCCCCGGGGAGACAGCATTAGGACTGCCACCCTTCAGTCCGGTTAAGAAATAGTTGGTGATGATACTGCCATCAAAAATACCCGGAAGGATTAGGACTCCACTTGATATTAGTATGTACCGTGAATTGAAACATAACAAACGTAACTTCTCGACTGTAACTCGCCGAAAGGGTAGGCAGAGGAGTCTAGTTCACTCGTACGTTTCGCCAATTCCGTCCCACCATTGAATAAAGGGTGAGCCTATACCAAGCATTAAATTACAGTTAATTAATTCTTGGCGTGTTTTTACTTCACCGTTTTAATTAATTATGTTGAATCCATTCATCCAATTATCCATTAGTTGTTTAGTAGCAATAATAATAGGCGTCGCGGTATTCACAGTTGTATAACAATAAGGAGGTTGTTCGCACATTACAGCAGTTAATTAAGAACATAACATAAGAATATCTATCATAAGTTCTGTCAACGTCATTGTTACCATAAACCCTATGATAGCATCACTTGATCATGGGTCTCCTTTCATTACAACAGCGATTAAGGCCGTAGTGGGGCATGTAACATCACGTCTGTGATCCCCGAAGAGGTAGCCAGAGAAGTGAAGCAGATACACTCCTACGTGTCACCAGATACGTTTACGTCCCACAACGGAATAGGTGGTGAGTATATTGCCAAACACCGGGCACATATCCAGACTACAAGCCACTACTAGCAAAAATTTGAGAGTAAATTCTATAAAATTCGAATATATGTAGATATGTATATTAAATATAAGTTCTTTAATGCTTACAGTATTCATAAAACACAAGATATAAATAAATCTTCCTGTTTTATTGGAATTATTGAGTAGAAGAGCACTTGGAAAAACACATTAATTCAAAAAGGAGTGACCTTTGCTTTTCTACGCTGAACGCGCTTGGACATTCATATAGGGGATTATTTTCAGTGATAAATATTCGTCTCCCACAAAAACTACAGAAAGGTTTTGTGTCATCTGTTACAGACTGGATTCTACCATTAGCAGCGCCATCTATGTGGGATATTCTGTTTTCATACTTCCTTGTTTTATTTTTTCGGCTCGGCAAAATACATTTCTATTCAGAAAGATAGTCACAGACGAAACTATAATATGTATATTATACAGTACTTGCGAGTGATTGCAAGCGCGACTTCTGATCCAGAGGTCCTGGGTTCAAACTCCAAGTCGGGTACCATTGAATTTTTCTAACTAGAAATTTTAGTAGTACCTCAGTCTGTATTTGTATCCAGTGTGTGGCAATGAACCTATTCCATGATGGGATATAACGTAACTGGAGAAACGTGGGAGCGTAAGAAACTCCTCTGCTTACATCAGGGATTACAGGTGTGATGTTACGTTAAGCCTATATTAAAGTACTGTATAATATACATTATAGTTCCGTCTGTAAACACCTTTATACGTGAATACTCGTAATTCATGAGTACGTGCCCTGCTATGCCACTGATAGCGACAAGGTCGCTCGCTGCCAACCGGCTATGTGTACTCGTATGGCTTGCAGCCGGAACTTGGCAACGTTACGCCATGCAGAAAGATCAAGAGCGAATATAAATAGACACATAAACAGTTTACAATATCATCGGAAACTAAAAGCATCGTTTTTTTCCTTTACAATGTCGTATCACTTCCATTCGAATGTGTTTATGATGGAAGTTAATTTCCCGTGTACCAGATAAAGGATTTGATTCATGAATAGCTCTTTATTGAATCGAATCAAAGCTTAATGGAATAAATAGCTATGCCATTCTGTTTCAATTCTTGGTACCATTAATCAGCTGATTGTTAAATCTCGCGCATATAAATATAATTGAATGTATGAATATGAATCTCTTTCTTTCTGTCAAAGTTACATATTAAATGAATACATATATCTGGTGAAACTTGGGAATACACTCCTCGTGCCTACATCGTCGAGGAGATATAGACGTGATGTTATGTTATGAAATAAAATGCCCTAGTGTAAATATTGTTGTGATGTTTCTATTAGAGCATTAGATTATTTTGTAGTAGAACTCTCTTGTCTGTTCCCGAGTCTTGTCCGCACTCAACGCATTACTCCAACGTGATCGTTTTACGGATGAGAGAATCAAAATATTGTCAGATCGTTTCAAGTTCTGTTAGCAAGTAATAATAATAATTATAATTATCAATAATAATAATCGTTATTTTTTTCGAAATATGGTACAAAGGTTCTTAATAATATAACAGTTCAATCATATTTGACCCATATGGACATGCAATTACGTGCATATGCAGTACAAATGTCTTCTGTTGCATCGACCTCAATGCCAAACCTCTCGAATTTTTTATAAGCTGTTGTTAGCAGTAGGTAGGTACGTACTCTAGATTGACTTTCAAGGGATACTTAATAATATTTAAGTTTTCTCTATTCAAAGCGAGCGCTAAGAACATTGCCAGCAATGTTGTAAACGCGTCACGGAATCAGAAATGGTGACTAACAATAAAATATTTACGATCTAAAAGACAACTTTAATACCAATATAGGCCAGAAATAGTAATCCCTTTAAATCATCACCATTATAATCAAGCCTTTCATCGTTCCATTTATGAAAACGAATCTCCTTTCATTATGAAAACATTTTAAGCCATGGTCTGTAATTTAATATTGCATTACAAACGCTAGCGGCGCATCTCAGTTTTGTTTGGCTATAGCATTCTCAGTACAATACGGGTACGAACGGAAGCAAACATTCATGGAATGCTGAGCACTTTCATACCTTGCTCACCGTTGGCATTCTCTTCAGCAATTAAATATAAATTTGCACATACTATAATCATTGAATTCTTTTATAATAATCTATTATTGCGATCTAGGATTTCTTGTTACAATCTATTAGGTTATGAATAGATAGGGGTGATCAAGGAACTTTTATACACCCCCGTGCATTCACAGCTATCTTATACGAGTACGTCCCTCCATCGAATAGGGGATGTTTAAAACTAAACGCATTACATTTTATTTGTGTAACGTACTGTTTAGTAACAACTACGAGTTTTACTCAGTTATTAACATCATACAATTCATCTAGATTAACCTTAATCCTTCATTGTAACCCCTACACACACTATACCTATACAAGTAATTACACCTGTATCTTCATGTACTTATATGCTTGTGTTTGTATAGCGTATTCGGGTGCGCGTGCGCATATGTGTATGTGAGCGTGTGCGTGTGTGAGTGGACGTTTGAGTACAAGTATGTGTGTTTGTGCATGTATGTATGTGTGTGTGTGTGTGTGTCTTTGAGTGCGTATACGTCGTTCGTTCCGTTATCCTCAAAAAACACTCGCAGAATATTGTGAGTGCAATTTTATTAAAAAGGTAAGCGCGGTCTCCGGCTCTCTTGCAAGGGTGGCATTTAAATTATTTTCTTCTACCGCATAGCCTTTGTTGCGCGCAGCTCATAATACCCCACCAATATTAATATCAGATCTCATGACGTCATGGCCTAATATATATAATTTAAACTCTAAAGATAAAACAATTATATTAGTTCTTTTTGTAAAGGTGCTTAACTAAATTACTAATACTTTTCGTAATACTGAAAATTATGTTATTTACGTATGCATATTTCTATGTATCAGAATACATTATTTCATTTCTATACTTTTATATCTATCTTATATATCTTTAAACTTTTTTAAAACATATTGGTGTATATAATTCGTATTTACTAGTGTTTATATTTAAAAAATCTTAGACAAATTGCAAATATCATAAAAGTTTGTGTTATTTCATTTCAAGTTACGAACGATGTACTTGAAATCAAAACAGCTTTTATTTTAAAAATAGGTGTTAGACACACATGAATACATAGACGTGTATACATAGACGTGTATACATAGACGTGTATATATAGATGTGTATACATAGACGGGGATACATAGACGTGTATACATATGTTGGTTTAAGCAATACTCACTAACACACTCATTACATTAACCTTACTGGACACATAACACCGAACCCCGGTCGTAAAACACAAATAAAATTGTATAGCGCACAAATAAAAACCTGGCATACTTCATTGTCAGTTTCACTTCCAATGTTTATTACCAGTTGTCGTTCAGTGCTGAATTGTGCTTGATAAAAGCGTATTCTATTTGCGCGGGGTCTCGCTACGAACAAAATTAAATGTACCTTACTTGTGTATACGAGGATTTCGTCAATATTAGACGGCGACTGGCACCCCGTCATCCCGTCATCCCGTCACCCCGTCACCCCGTCACCCCGTCATACGTATCAGTTAAATGAATCCCGGACTGTCACCGAAAAGATCTCACGGGCTTAGGTCGCGCCTAAGCAAAATGACTCTCGTATACACTATGGTCTATGTCTATGGTCGTATCACGTGGTCTACGTCGTATGTGTATAGGAATCATTGAATCTATGTAATTTTGTTAATGATACTAGGAATCTAATTTAATGTATAATAAATTAATTGCTAATATTTTGCCTTAGCGGGCAGAACTCGGAGATACTAAATTTATGAATATAAACCTTTTATTACCCACGTTCATGCAAATAAATATTTTTGATTTTGATTTTTGAATTATATGTGACATTTAAGATACAGCAGTAATATGTATCGTACGCGTGACTTGTGAGCGGAAGCGTTGTAATAATTAATTATAACATTATGTTTTAATTATTATAATCGGTATAATGATATTTCAAGTGTGTGTGTGTCTGCGTATAATTAATAAAATTAATATTACTGCATATATATTTTTTTCAACATAATTCAAAAATCCATAACAACGTTAGCACAGGCACAAAAGCATAGTAGTTGGTCGAATATTAAAAATTTAAAAACGGACAATTTTCCTCAAGTTTAATGATTTTAAATCGAATTTATACTCAATTACTTTAAACTAAAATACTCGTAGGTTATCACTTTATTGATAGCATCACCCGTTACTTTCACGGAACCAATGGAAATCAACTCTTCCACGATCAGCGAGTGAAATCTATGCGGTTATTATACATTAAGTACATGTGTTCTGCGAGTCTCTTCATTCACAAGAAACCGCGAAGTAAGCTTTGCGGAGAACCAATGCAGAATCTACTTACTCCGATACAATCTGTGAACAGAACACATGGTGTACGATTTTATTGTTTATTTGCACTTAAGTTGTCCATAACTATAATATGATACATATTCAGTGACATTGCTTTAAGTGTGGTTAAATAGAATTGAACGAAATGATCGAACGAATAAATAAATATTATACTTTCGAATACAGAATGCTTTTTATATTTAAAACCATGTAAAACCTATTTTTTACATCGTTTTAAATGTTAAACAGATAAATCACCAATTCATATAATATATTCTACTGTCATGTAAATTATCCATCAATTTGAATACCACTTGCAATTTACTCAAGGCATAACATAGCAAAGAATATGATTTGATAAAATCCATTAATAAGTCAAACACGATCAAAGCTGTTTGTGTTCTAATGCTTATCTAACCCGCGCCGCGTCCTGCGCTGGGTACATAGACATAGACTCTCAAACTTTGTTAGTTATGACATTTTTATCAAGCAATATGTTTATTATCGAACCTAGCCAATGTCCTTTAAATATTAGTCGAATTTTATATGCAATTATAAATTTTCATACGAAGTCGTCTTATTTGCAAAATTCTAAGCAAATAATGTTGCTAAAAGTTCAAATATTCAAATATTCAAATATCATTTATTCAAAATAGGTTCATTACAACACTTACAACAAAATGAAACTACCACCGCTTCGGAAAATGCCTCGTTATGGAGAAGAAGCGGCGAAAGAAACTTTAACACACATAAAGCAATGCACGTATAAATATCTGTATTCAAACTCGAAAAGATCCAAGTTTCCCTTTATTTCAGTTGAACCTACGCTTAGTTATACCCTTGTCCCAAAGTATCCAGTGAACAAAATTTTATCTTCCAAACAAAAAACCTAGTGTTTATCTTATAGACGAACAGTGGACAAACGTTCGTTTCATGTCACAAACTAAGCTCTTCGAATATTGTAATATTATTTGCTTACTTTGAGCAACCCTGTTAATCATAATATTTATTCAAACTTCTACGTCCGAGCCTCTCACAGACGTTCCTTGTAACGTACGAGTATCTTTATGTATCCGTCGCTTAACCCACTATGTTTGTTTACGTATAATACTATTCCAACTATTAGGTAAACGTACAGAACAATTCCAGTGCACTGGAATTCCATCATTCGTTCCCAATTGTATACTAGTTGTTGTTGTTGTATAATAGTAATGTAGTTTTTAACTATATAGAATACATTGAACAATTTGTTCACTGACTTTTATTACTTTGACGATAATAAATCGACACTATACTTTGAAATGAATAATAAATAATTAGAACAAAATATGTCAGCGTGAACGGTGTACTTATGATTAAATTCTGTATAAATTATGTATGTCTGTACAAGTAAAATGAATTTGTCTGAAACATTTGAGTAATTCAGGCATAATTCAAGTGTAACCTTAAACCTTACTCATTGCTATCAGAATATATTAGACCTGTCTGTTCATATCTTTGTTTCATCCGATGTCGCGTAAAATTTAATGCCCTGGGTCCGACGTAGCTTTAAGAAATAAATGTCTGTTTGAATAAAAACGTATTCTCAGAAGACGCCACTTAGCAAATTATAATTAAAATACGTTTATGGAACAATTTATGTAGGTGTGACTGTCTCGTTGATCGAGTAGTTTTACAAGTGCGAATGTTGATTGAGAGGTTCCGAGTTCAAATCCTAGAACGGATACTATTAAATTTCTTTACTTAATTTTTTTTGTAGTGGGTCGGAGCCTGGATGTCGGCCCGGTGTATGGCAATACACTCACCACCTACTCCATAGTCGGACGTAAACGTAACTAGTAACACGTGGAAGTTTAATGCACTCTTCTGTCTACCTCTTCTGGAATTACAGGTGTGAAGTTACGTTTTCGATTCTACGTAAATTCTGTATAAGTTTGACGCAATTAACATTTATTAGATTATTCCATATAGCGTAAGTTTACATCGATTTTCGTCCGAATTAAACTTGCTATTCCTCGAGTGTGCCCACCCTAGCAGTCCCGAGCCACTCCATAGAAATGTTCACATGAAAAGTTATAACACATTAAAAGTCTAAAAGCCTCGTGTCTCACTATATCGAAATATTAATCTGAATTACCCCTTACTTAATGCATATAATACATAAGTTTTCTAACATCAACGACGTACATAGGTACACTGAAAATTTGTTTGGCGAAAATTTAAACACGTCAGAACTCTAATGAGCTTAACTCACGCCAATTTTGAATTCGTAGAACTTCCAACTATACCTACATGTTTTAATTTCCCGAACATTTCAGACAGTCAAGAAAACGAATTTATTTAATACTGTAGTTTCGTGGTAGTAACATTCGAGTATCAGTTTTGTGTGTGTGATCTAAGATAGATACTTTTTATTCCTAGTGGCAACATGATAACATCAACATATGTTTTAGACTGTGCATTCTAGAACTTTCCAATTACCAATGGAAGCTTCGTTAATCTGCTACCAAAGTTACTAAAACCTAACTTCTACCACATACCTACGAACATTAAACTGTTATTATATGAACAAAACAAAGAAAATCCGTTGACATGATTTACAGCTCAGTTCACTTCGAGTAGCCTAGAATTCTATTGTTTGAGAGAATAACGTCCCCGTTTTGGGGGCAACTGAAGTGTCTGGAGAATTAAAGGTCGATCGAGGTCGACTTATAACACACATGCGATACTTTACACTGCCATCTGAGCTATTGTCTCTCAAAATCAGTTCTGTGTTTCGCTAGTGATGGCAACTGTAGTAAAGATCGGAAAACGTGAATACGTTTAGTGTTATCCTTAATAAAATAAAGTTTAGATGTGACGTGTAAATGTAGTAATTGTATAAACATCTTTTGAAAATAAATACAACGTTTTCTTAAAAGTTGCGTAACAAGTTCCGGAATGTAGCCAATTCTTTCCTCCAACCGAGCCCGAGAAAGTTTTACTTCAAAAATATTTTAATCATTTCGCAGTCGACTGCGAATTGGAACGATATGTCAATGTATAACGAATATGGAATTCTGAACGACTTAATTTGAATATACAAAAATCAACGAAATCGGATTCGTTACATACCTACATAGATATATTTGATTAAGGCTACATAGATAATCTGGTTTAGATTAAGTCCACAGCTGCAAGTGTTCACATCATCATCGTCATTATAATCAACCCTTGTAACATACCACTGTTGGGCACGGGACTCCTCTCAGAGGGGGGTTAATCTATAAAAAAATGGTTCTGATTGGACTCTACTCCTGTATATACTCTATGTTCTAGTACTTATGGAGTACCTATAATATATTTTAATATGTGAACGAACAATATTACAGCGTACATAAGAACGAGATATAGACATTTCTAATACCTAATTTATATAGACGATTAAATTACCATTTTATTTTAAATTTCTGGAGACGCCAAGTGATCACCATATTCATCCATACATATCCTTAAAATAGTCACTCGTTTGTTCACACACATTTAAAGCTTCTTTGTCATAAAATGTTTGTTTAAACTCACCCGATTCGGAATTAATCACGTATTATATTAAATATGGTAACATGTTTTCTTAAATTTCATGTACAAATGTTATAGTAAAAAGTCGTGGGCATTATTTACAAAGCGTTTATGGTAAGCATTAAGCATAAATTACTTTAAATGACCTATTATGCCATACAATAGTAGCATATACCATAATAAAAACAAAAAATTAATTTAAAGTATAACTAAATTACTACTGCCATAGAGGACTTCGCTTTGCAAGTGTTTATTGGCAGACTTTATAAGATATTATGGAACGTTATATGCGCCAAGATTCTCACAGGACATTTTATTTCAAAGTCATAGCGAGTTTTTCTTAAAACCTTTGGGATTTCACATCCAGAAAAAAGTTATCAGCCGTGTAAATAATAAAAAAGCTGGTAAAGTAGTCGTTAAGTCGCATATGCAGCTTGGTACTCGCCGACATCGTTCGTAATTCATTGATACGCAGGAAGATTCTTTGTGTTACAGAAAGTATTGAGGTCAAAATAAGAACGAGCAGGCTCTAATGATTGGGGAATTTAGAAGGGATGGCAGGTAAGAGAATCATAAAACTTATATGGAATGGGAATGTTGATGTATGAAGATATCAAGTGACACCATGACTCAGCAAAGTTTACTTAATAGGTTAGGTACTACCTGTTAGAGGGGTCAGAAGTATCCTAAACCGGTATGCGTGGTTTATATATGTATGTATATATATAGAATGCAAAAGGTTTTATGGGACACGTACGCGTTATCGAGCTCGCTATGTTAAGGTAATATGACAGACAAATAGACCTATCATGCACCTGCAGTCCCAGTTACGTACGCGTCCGATGCATTGTGAACGCAGGGACATACAAATCGAATGACATCTTGTAGCATCATTATAGGATCGATTGTAAGGATACAGAAGAATAATTAACACATGCAACATTTTTACATCATCACTTTGATTAATGTTGTCCGTCATGTAACGTTTCATAACGTTTCGTAATGTCTTAGAACAACGTTTTACAAAAAATGCAATTACACCTTTTGGTCTCTGGATGTATTTATGGAGGCGTTATACTTATACTACCTAAAATACTCTACATCTATAATACCCATAGAAAAATTAAGGGTGGTGGTCCAAATAAAACAATCAATAATTTCAGAAAGTTGAAAAAAAAAATATTATCTTGTTTGTCAAAGTGGTACCTATTGAAATATTTATACGATAGATACTGCGTTAAAAATGCAACTTTAATAGTCAAATAAAATATTTCTCATTCCAAGACAGTGATTAAAATCGATTACATGTTTTATTTTTCAATTTTAAGTTACAACATTTTAAGATCCGATAAGATAATTTTTGGCTGTCTACGTGGGAGGTGGATATAGTAAGTTGAACAGGATCAAAGTGTTAATATTTAATATCAATGTTTCAGTGTTACACTTAATCAAGAGGAGCGTCTGAAATTTAACCACAAGGAATCATCCACGCTCACAACTTTTCCTAATGGTGATACGTTGGAGTGTTCTACTCTCTTCTGCCTACCTCTTCAGGGATTACAGGCATAAATTTACGTTTTAAATGGTTGTAAAGTCTGGTTTAACCAAAAATCAAGAAAGTTAAAAAAGTTTTGGTCTGTTATACATGTATCATGCCTCATACTACAAGAGATTTTTTATGACATCGCGCTTTATTTAAGATTACAGAGCGTAATAATGTGCAGATAACATTTATTTTTTTCATACACGGAGGTGAATTTAGTAGTAATGGAAAGTAAACAATTTCTTGTAATTAAAAAGTAAGTTTTCCAAAACGTCCCACTTCATTTGTGGAAGAAAAAACTTTGAAACAAATCATGTTACAGGGGTTTTCACACAGTCTTGATACTATCTTGAGACTGTATTTCGTAGGATTTTTTGCGCAAAACTATCTTGAGACTGTGTCGTATTGGTTTTTGCTCGAACAGTCTTGAAACTAAGTTGTACGGGTTTTTAAGCGAATAGTCTCGAGACTAAGAAAAAAGAAGATTCTGATGAAAATAAGGGCTGGATAATCTTATAATTTCAGATTTTATTTACGTTAATTATTATTCAGAGCTCAGCACTACCATATTACAAAATTGCGGGCGCAACCTTAATTTCATTAAATTGACAGATGTACGACAATGTGACATAATTATGATTTAATCGCTTTCATTACCGCCGTGACGTGACGCAAATCAGGACGTAGATGAGCAACGCGTAAAATGTTAATAAACCACGGTTATAAAACTCACATAAAACATGAAAGTACATGGACCGTGCGAATGGCGGAAATGAGATGGCATTTCCTACATTCCTACACGTTAAATTCTACGTATTCGCTTTAAAAGTAGTAAAAGCCCAGAGCTTGAAACTCTCTTTACTGCTCGACCGGCCTAATGCTTAGTGCCCTGTGTCACCTACAAACATTTACCAACAATAACTTGCAACAGCTTTATCTTCTGATAGCCCGGCCGGTACAATTCTAGAATGTGTTAAGTGCACACGAACTCAGTGTTGGCATAGAAATACATCAATTCTCAGTAGGTATATCGAAGAATATAATATTCATTTTTTCACTGATATATTTTATATTCTAAGACAGTGGTTCATAATGGAGGTGCGTGGAGCTGCTGTTCTAACGCAGTTACAAGTTCTGTTTTATTTGAAGAGAGATACAAACGAGTAAGCAGGAGCCATGAATGGCCAATGCCACCCATGGACATATACAATCGTATACGATTATATAGGTAGGATTGTTAGTACCAATTACTGTGACGAGGTTGTTAGAATGACAAAAGAATTATGTATTATTCTACATCTCTGGAATCAAACGTTCAACACAAAATAAAAATAAAAACTGCGTAAAGAAAATACATATAATTTATCACATTTAATACATAATGTTTGTAATTGCAATAAAAAATATGAATTTTACACATTCGATACAAATAGGTGATAAATGCAATAATGTCGCAGACAGTAAAACACATTATCGCGTTATCAAATATTATGTTACTGATAACCTCGCGAGTCGCCGCTGTCAGATCCGATGTCTTAATACGCATTAAGCCGAGACAGTAGGACATCGTAAATTATATTTTAACTGAATTATCACACGATACGATGATATCGCGAGGGACTTTTATGTATCCTGCATGTGGAATATAAAAATGTTTTACTTAATAATTATTTATTATTATTACATCCTCATGAAAATTCCGTTTAAGAAACCACGTAAATTATGCGAATTCTTTAATAGAATTGCTTTTAATTATTTACTTCGCACCATTTCCTGCTTTTGCGTATGTCCAATACCAGCTGCACAATATCGGTTGAACTGGCATGGAACGTTCTAGAAAATTCAAACGCTCACCATGAATTGCGGTCAATGTAGCAACAATATATAGTTAAACCTCTCCCCCTCCTTCTCGTTACTTATATACAACTGTCGCTAACAAAAACACGACACCGAGACTCTCTTTTCACACTTGTCATCCCTCGGCGACCATAAGGTGACGTAATCCCTAATCGCCTATCACATGTTACCGAAACGTGAAAGCTTGGTTATGAAAATATTGTTACATATTCAAAAGGCAAAAGCTAATACCATTCCACGTGCATAATCTGGGTCGTCGTAAACTGACACCAGAAGCCCTCATTAATTATATTGAAAACTTTTTTTATACAAAACAGAAACGAAACGATTCATTAAGTTGATTGATGCTCCTAATATTTCTACGAGTAAGCGTAATGAGCAGTCACTGAAATCAATTGTTAAACGTATGTTACATAATTTAATCATTTCATAAACTAATCGTTTTACATTGAATGAAATATTCAACGAAATGCAATTGATTTCAAACCAGTACAAACTTATTATTAATAAACGCCGTACTAATAAAAAATACAAAATATCTTATTCGCTTATAGAAGTCTCTTTCTTTTAGACTGATATTTAATCAATATTTTTATGCGATTAATTGATTTGCTTAATGTGATCATGAATAACACCATCATGCACAAATTACCAAATATATCTATCTATGTTTAAAGACCTAACGGGCGTCTTCTACATTCACAATATAATATAGCCATGAAACCATACTATACTGTACTGTGTTCCCAGCCATCCCCATAAGATACTTGACTTGAACATGATAATAACAATGATAAAATAAAACAGTAAAACATAAACCATGACTCTTATCATCGTTGTATCGACAAAACACAGACTCCAATGATGTATACAGTCGATCGTCTAAACAGGCAGCCGTGGGCAGGTCACTGACACGGATTTATGAGCCCGTTTAGCCCTGGGCGATCCAACCCGAGACAGATGACGGCTCATACGGCGCGCTCATGATACGCGCCGCAAAGGTTGGCCGGATATCCATCTGCTACCTACAGCGCAATTTGTCTCCTTTCCAAAAATATTTTCCATTACACATATTTTATTACCTCTTGTTTGAACAAGTGTGTGTAAACTTTTTTTGCCATTGTTATTTACTGGAGTGTGTTGTTAAATTAAGGTGTATTTTATGAGATTTATTTTATAAGACTTTATTAGGTTTAAATTCCTCGTTGGTCGTGTTGGTTGCAATTGCGATCGTCGAACGAGAGGTTCCGAGTACAAATCCCGGGTCGGGCACTGTTGGAATTTTCTAACTTAGATTTTCTAGTAGTGGCCCAGACTCTGAATATACGAGTATGCTCGATGTATGACAACAGATTTACCATCTAGTCCGTAGCGGCATGTAAATGTAACTGCTGAATAATTTACTACACTGTGATAATTTACTACACTTCTCTGCCTGCCTGTTCGAAGATTACAGGCGTGATGTTTCATTTATTAGGTCTGAAACATATGAACAAGTTATGTAAATTTTTATATCAATAATTTTGAATAAATATAAATAAGAAATGTGTTATTAGACATATTCTTAGTTATAGTCTATTTAGCAATTTAAGTTAGAATTAAATTACTCATTAGCCTCGTAGGCTAGATCGTAAT
>DWDV01000668.1:0-15583 GCA_018245615.1 Mimoniades ocyalus
TCTTTTTTTTTTCTAAGGAATGATGTGGTCATGTCTTGTATCCTGGTTCAGCAGACTATGAGACTAAAATATAAATTGATTTTCAAATTACACTCAGAAATTCCTGTTTAATTCTTCGTCACATTTAAATACCAATTTTCCTTATTCTTAGGTGGTGGTGTTTTAGGCAATGCGTTGGCGTCACCAATGTCATCCTTGGGAGCTTTGGGTGCTTGTCAGGGTGTGGGCAGTCCGTCGCCATCGGCACCACCTCATATGCAACATCATGTTCCCCAGCAACGGTAAATGACATGCCTAATACAGACTTCGGCATTACAAATACTGATGCATAAATACTCTTTGATTCTTAAATCAATATATTATTTAAATAAATAGTCTAGGGATTGTTGGTTCTGGGTTCAAATCTGGTAGTGCCAACACTGCATCTGTTTCTGCCGCTAAGCTGCATTATTACTCATAAAAAATATTTCTATGTCATAATGTCTTTTACAGCAGTGTGAACATGGGCATGGTGGCTTCCCCGTCCTCGTCACTCAACACGCCGGTGGGCGCGGGGGTCGCCTCTCCCGGAGGCGAGGAGGCGGCGTACAGGGAGAAAGTTAGGCAGCTGTCCAAGTACATTGAACCACTGAGACGGATGGTTCACCGGATGGTCAGTGAGGGAGAAAGTGAGTTTCGATCATTGCATCTCCTCACTTTGATTATGTCACAGTTCCTATCAGGCTGCTCCCAATATACAGTGTTGTTTCATTCAATTCAGTAAGTGTAATTGTTAGAATAATTAACTGAACCCCCATAAAATTAATTCTACTAGTTACATGTGTAACATATTGATTATAGGTAAAAATAAGCCAAAACAATTAATAACTCTAATAGCTATGGATCAGAAGGACTAATTTCTCAGTTTCAAACCAAATTTGTGTGTTACATATTCCTGGATGTAGGGTAAATTTTTTGGTTTTGCTAATGTTACAATCAATGTTTTGATTTTCTCATTTAAAAGTTAAATTGATAAAAATATCGTCATTTTTCTGTCATATATTTAATAATAATGTCTTTGTGTATCATCCACATTTTGACTGTTTAAAAATTGCAGATGTGGAGAAACTAACAAAGATGAAGAACCTTCTGGACATTCTGTCGAACCCGAACAAGCGCATGCCACTGGAAACGCTGATCAAGTGTGAGGTGGTGCTGGAGAAACTCGACTTCAAGCGCAGTGAAGGCCTGCCACCAGCTGGAAAGGTGTGGAACAAGAGAACTTTGTTATTCTTAGCCGTAGCGTGTCTCTTACTGGTCATAATAATCTGTGGCTCATATGAGTTACGAATTAAAACTCTCTAACATATACTCTTAATTAATATTACAAATATGAAAAAGTTGACTTTTGTCTGTTACGTTTTTCCGTCAAAACGGCTGCATCGATTTTGTTCATATTTAATATTGAGATCGATCAGCGATAGATGGGCACGTGCGCGTGGAGAGAGCTGTGTGCTGTGTTGCAGGAGCAGATCGTGAACCCGCTGCTGGAGGTGGTGAACATCTGCCTGCAGTCGCCGCTCGCCAACCACACTCTCAAGCGCACCTTCGGCACCGCGCTCGACGCGCTCAACGGGCCCGAGATTAAGTAAGATTAGTAACACGGTAATATAAGTTCTGTTAACGTTGACGTTAACGTTAACAGTGACTTATACACGGTAATTATGAACCTTCAAATAATGTTCTTACATGTTTTGTATTATTTTTAGGAATCTTCCTTTACCTCCTAAAATACCCAAAATAGAAGAATCAACATCGGAAATACCAGATGTATTGCAGGGTGAAATAGCCAGACTTGACTCTCGGTTTAAAGTAAGTTTACTCACATATTATTGCAGGCATAAAATTGACATCATGAGACCTGGCTGTGTACTATTCGATCGTTGCCAATAATTAAAAAAAATTAGTTTAGTAGATGATCCATTTGAATGATTTATAAAAAAAATACATTGACTGCTCGATGATCGTACCGACATCGTCCGAGTGGCGTTTACTTGTACAAATAATAGTTTGATAAGAGTAAGGCATGGGGGAAACGAAGCAAACTAATGTGGGTGTGCCGTACGGCAGGTGTCGCTGGAGCCGCTGCAGCTGGCGGGCGGCGCGGACGGCTGCATCTCGCTGGTGGCGCAGCTGGACGACGTGCGGCTGCCGTGCGTGGCCGGCGTGCACGTGGGCGTGCCGCGCGCCTACCCGCTCGCCGCGCCCGCGCGCCGCCGCGCTCGCCTGCGCGCCGACGCGCCGCACTGCTTCCTCGCGCGCGTCGAGCGCGCCATGGACGCGCGCTGCGCCAGGTGCGCCCTGCTGCCGAGCCTTTACCGACTACCCCCACTTCTCCGTTACGCTATTCAAACGGTGTAAATGTTTGATCGCATCTAAGCTATGATATAATAACTAGGTTCCAAATTTTTCAAATCCCAAAAATATTAACCTAACCTAACTAACTCAACAGTAACGATACTATACATTAATAGTACTCTAAATATGCCTGTAACGATCGCTGGCATTATTAGTCTGTCTATTATCTTTGGGCTACAAAATTTTAAACATATTCCGGCCCAAATTATCATTATATTTCCTAATCCAACATTCAATAAGTTGTGTTAATATGTTTTAATCATCCACAGGTTGCCGAAAACGTGTTCAGTGGGGCAGTTGTTGGATGCGTGGGAGATGAGTGTGCGACAAGCTTGCACCCCGGCCACATACACGGCAGTACCCGCTTTAGGACTTTAACTCAAAATTAATTTTCTAGTAAGAGATCTTTATAACTAAACAATGACCTAATCTGCCCATTAGGGGTATTTGGTTACTCGTCATATGTTCATGCCATCCATGGTTTATAGAATCCTAATGTTGTTGTGTGTGGGTTGTGAGTGCAAAAGGTTACTTAGAAAGCCTTTATTACTTTACAAAACCATAAAAATCTCAATAAGCAGCACCTTTACAAGATTTTATATTTATGTTTTACTGATATAATTGTCCAGTAAACGAAATAATTAAATAAATAGTAAAATGGGAAAAAACAATCCCTTGGATGGTAAAACATATTGTCATGTAGAAATAACATTGTATATAATCATTATTAAATTGGTCGAATCATTATACTCTTTAACTCTACAATATGTAAAATTTCCGGTAGCATCATTGGTCTCAGTATCACTAAGTTTTGTTTTTATTACCCATATGCTATAACTATCCCATGTAGTAGAGAGCGCGCCTGCGGTATGGTAGAAAGTGTGCGGGGACAAAAAACTTCATGCGATTCACATGTATAAGATATATCTGAAGATATTTCAAGTTATTTTAATATGTACGAGATATATCTGACAATACCTTATTACTAAAAAAATGTGAATGCTACAATACTATTAATAGTTATAAGTCTTTGCGACTTAAGTAACGCTTCGGTTATATTTTGAAATTATGCTATAAAAACATTTTTAAGGCACTACAGAATAACTGAATAAAAAAAATGGTCAATTGTAAAGTGGCTTACCGGTTTTTTAATCATGAGTAGATTAATAATAAAATTAGGATATCTTATATTATTGAATTAATCAGTTTGGGCGGGCGGTGATTTTTAAAATATCTGTAGAAATTATGTGTGTTTCACGACCCATTTCTTTGACGAATATCGCACAAGTCTCAAGATCGTATGTCGTATGTATCTACTTTAAAGGAGTCATAACAAATGGAGACAAGTATTCACGGCGCTGTGTGTTTACTGACAGCAACTGACAACGTTCGTTTGCTTGTGTGTATTCCCCCGTTTCCCGCGCACTTACCGCACGATAGCTCCGTGCTAAGAGAGCTATAGTAATGAAACATCATTCTAACAGCTTTTTTGTGACATACAGTCACAAAGGTTAAATTTAAATTACCTGCTTAAAGTCAAGACCCCATTATCGATATGTGTTATATTGTAAATCTTATACAAGACGGAAATCGCTTTCTGGTACCCGTATCAATTGACGTGCCTTTTTGACACTGAAAAACCTTAGCCAGTTGTATAATTTATTCCAGATTGAACTAAAATTAGGTTATAATTATCACTAAATATCTTTTTTTGTGTATTTCAATGTTACTTGTTTGTGAATTTTTAATAACTAGCATAATTATTAGTTGTACAGTAGTTAGTGTATTTTAAGTTATAAATTCGATTTATTTTACTGTGATGAATTTATTCTGATATTAGACATGATCAATGTTTTTGAAGGTATGGTATTCTATTTGATTTATGTTATTAGTGTTGTTAATTTATATATGTATTTATATAATTGAAGTAGGCAATACAATGTCCATGTTTACTTCCCGTACAAATAAATTGTAATTAATATTCAAAATTAATATATGAATTAATATAAAAATGTAGGAAAATTATATGTTTTTAAATACGAATTATTGCTTTTTTATATAGTTAGAAATATTTTATTATAATAGTATAAGCATTCTATTTTTAATCCTAGCTGTATTACTCTATATCAAAATCGTAAACGACTTTTTATACTCTTTACAGTTTGGTGCATGTTATTTCAATTAAATTGTTCCGATATTAAATTAATTAAATAGCAATATGTAGTTTTATTGAATTAATTCACTCAATTACCTGTGATTACATGAATTAAGCAAATTGATGTGTTCTTGTTTTCTTTTTTAATACCGGAGAAGGCAGCCGACTGCCTCATTGGTTGAGCAGTTGCAAGTGCAGCTGCTGATTGAGAGGTCCTGGATTCGTTCCCGGGTTGTATGTCATCAGATTTTTCTAACTTACAATATCTAGTATTAGCTCCGAATCTGGATTTGTGGCCGGTGCACGACAATAGGCTTACTCCCTATTCTATGGCGGTACTTAAAACTTAACAGGTGAATCGTGGGAGTGCATTACACTCCACTGTCTACCCCTACGAGGAATACAAGCGTGAAAATAATACAGAGGAAATTTTCTTATATATTTCATTCTCAGTAAAAGCTGCTTAAATAATGCCCAACTGTCTGTTTACACTGCGATAAGAGGTCGTCCATAACATAAATTACGTCACACGTTAACGGGGGAGAGGGGGAGGGGTTCACGGAGTGTGACAAGGCGTGGGTGTTGACTTTAATTTCGTGACGTCACATTTCAAAATATTTATCTAGGTAGTATTAAATTTATGGAAAAATAATTTAAGGCAATAAAAATAATATCGGAACTCTGTTTAAATTTAATAATTTTCTGGTGTAAAAATTACAAAATATGTGACGTCACACTAGTGGGCGGATCAAAAAATTATCGAATACGTGTGCGTAATTTATGGAAGGCCCTCAAGGGGTCTAACAGCATCGAGTTTTTTGTCTACACTGCAATGGGTGGTAACTATATGTCCACTTATCTTTTCACACTACGATGACTTACATAAATATATAAACAATAGGTATACATAGTTGTCTATGCACACTTCAGTAAGTGATCGAACGATACATCTAGTTGTCTATTCGCATTGCGATAACTAGTGAAGCAATACATATAGGTACTTGTCTGTTCAACCATTTATGTAAATATATATTTATTTATTCCTTATTGCTTAACTATAACTAGGTTACAAAGGGCGTACTTAATGCCTGATGGAATTCTCTACCGGTCAACCCAGTTTAACAATGCAAGTAATATTGTATTGCATTTATAATAAGGGAGTGTGCAATAAAAAAAAACCATGGAGCGTTACGTAATACAGTATATTAGTGGAGTTCAGAGGGAGAACTGGTAGAGGCGCGGGCGCGAGCACGGCGAGCGGCGCCGCGTGCTGCCGCAGCACGACCAGTGGCGCGCGCCCGGCCAGCCCGCGTGCCCGTGCCCGCAGCCTGCGCACGCACTCTGCTCTAGCGCCGCCGTCGGGCAGGCGGACGGTTACGGACCTCGCCGACGAGTGCCCCTAGTCAGCGGACTCGGACCCGGCGGGGTCGCTCTACTGCTAGTAACACCGGAATCGATCACGGAACGATCAAAGTCCCAATCGAAATAGTGCTCGCAACCGTAGGCCATTAATTATATAGCTTCACAAAATGTTTTTGGATATTGCACGTCGTACGTGATCGGTTCATCGCAATGCCCTTAAGGGTTTGGCTGTATGGTGCTAATTTACGAGTTGCTAAGTGTATCCATTTACATAGGAATTGTAAATTTTACTAAGACACAAGTTAACTGTGGGTTTTATGCTTCCCCTTCACAATAAGTATTCATGTTTAGGTACTGACTTTTCAGCGGGTTAATATGGAACTGTACGTATATGTAGGTACCTATATCTCCTTAGCGACTTGCAAAAACACTTAGTTAAGTTTTATATAATCAAGTTTGATGAATCACAGCGGAGTAGTACGATCTAGTTTGATAAAAATGTACCCACTGCATATATTTAAATAAAGTATAAGGCAGTAAAAATGTAGAAGGGAAGAACGCTAACGCTCGCGCTCAGAGCGCGGTACCGACCGCTGTAGCCGGCGCCCATGGACGCGCCGCAGCCGCACGCCGCGTCGCGCGCGCCGCCCGACGAGCAGAAGGCGCAGCAGTGGAAGCGGCCGCCGTGCGCCGCCGCGCGCGCCGCGCACGCGAACGGGCTCCCCTGGCACGCGCACATCGACAATACCGTCTGGCGTCCTTACTCTTTATTGTACATTTTCCTTTACACGCTCTCTATTAAAATTTTAAAGCAACGTCGTAATTTGCAACTTTGTCTTTTATAACCTGGGCTCGAAATTCCATTACAAGCGGAGCAGATATCCGAATGCTATATCGAAACGCGAATCGAGCTGTTAGTGTGCATACTTTTTTGCATGTATTTGATTTTTGAGTAGGATTATTTGTAGTTAAGTATGAAGCATTGCATGTGCCCTTTCCTGCTGTTTAGTATCAGAGTAACAAAGCTATATTTTGCTTATAACATATTATGAAGGATTGGCTTGTGTAAATTTCATTAATACCTAATGTCTTAACAAATTAAGTGTGTATTTTTAATTATTTATTACAAAAAAAAACGTAACATCATTCCTGTAATCCCCGAAAACGGAGGGAGGGGAATGTAGAACACTCCCACGTTTTACCAGTTACGTTTCCGTTTTTTTCTACAATACAAACATAACCGACCTTGATAGAAATGTTGTTTAACGTGACCGCCAGCAAGTACGCCCCGGGACTGGACGGCGTGATCTGCAGCTTGTAGGTTCCGTCGCCAACGTCCACTACTCTCGAGACTGCTGGCCTCGCACTCGAGTCCCTTCGTCTGTAGAAACCTGCTACCTACGAAAAGGACACGTATTTACAACGTATTTTATACATTTGTATTATTTTTGTATACCTAACTATACTGTGGTTACATAACATAAGAATTACATATTCCCGAATTTCTACACTAATCCTTAAACGTAGCAGAAACGCTTTGACTTACTCATCAGAGCCGTAGAGGACATATGGAAACGTAAATCAATGCCAAGTTCAATAAAATAATAATGGCAAACGCAAACCGTAAGATTCAGAATTACTATAATTTGAGCTCTTCTTAGAATGGAAGGTATAACAAAAATGCACATACTGTTTGGTAAAATAGTTCATTCCTAGGTACATCTCGTGTAAGAGTTCCTTTTTATATACATTTACTTTAGTAAAAACACCTGAAACCAATCAACTTTAAAAATGAAAAGTAGCAGTTCTCTTGAATACAAGAATCGCATAACGGACATAAAGTTTTTTCGTTGTAACATTTTGTATACTCGATTCGGAAAACATGTAGCGCCATCTTTTATCGAATTCGCAGAAAAAGAAACAAACATTGAACATAAACCTTGCAAATAACTCGCTCTGACAGCCATTTAAAATTAAAAATTCAACCATCCAAAAATCATATCAGGGAGCGTTGGATAGCCAACTCTTGATCCAGCGAGCTCCATTAGCAAAACACAACTCCATTCTTACTCCAATAGTACGGTAGCGAGAGTTGTTATTATGTAAGAAATGGTATATGAGGGTAGAATAAACGCAGCCGAGGTGAAGCCGTTGCGTCGCATTTGCGTATTGACGCTCGCCAACCGCGTTCGTAATTCTGACGTAAGTAAGATGCTTTGTATGAAAGAGAGTATTGGTGGGAAAATGAGAAAGGGCATGCTCCGATGGTCCGAACATGTTGAGAGAATGGCTGAAGAAAGAATGACGAAACAGATATACAATTCCAATGTTAATGGATGCAGCTTGATTAAATAGGTCAGACACTGGCTGATGGGGGAGTCAGAAGTCTTCGAAATCGGCGTACATGTATGAAGAAAGTGTAGAGTGTAGAAGAAGCCCGGCAGGTTTGTAAGGATACAGATGTTTGGCACTCGGTGCTCTCTGCCTACCCAGTGAGGGACCTGGCGTGAAGATATGTATGTATGTACATACATATCACTTACCTGTTCACCACCACACCATAGCCGTTCTCCGCTACTGTCCTTTAATTCCAGGACTGCTTCATGGTGGCAATTAACTAACAAGTCTTGAAGACCTAGAAATAAATTTAATAGCTAGTTATTTTATGAACAACTAAAAAAAATTACAGGGTTTTCGTGGGAGAAACTTTTAAGATATTTTACGTAAACAATTAAAATTACAAACTCTAAATACTTTGAAGAATGATGATATAGTTTACCTTCAGTATTTTTTTTTTAAGAAAGACCGTAGATGTAACTAAACGAGTGGCGCTATTGGTATACGCCTTAACCTTAATACCTTCAGTATTTAGCACGCATTGGTCAGGATCCGGCGCGTGCGTCAACAACCTGCCCACCAGCGTGGCGTCGTGCGGCGCGGGGGCGGCCGGCGCGAACCGCACGTCGCAGCGCGGAGGCTCGGACAAAGGTTGCAGCTCGGTGAGGCGCTCCAGCCGCCGGAGGACCGGCCCGCTGAGCGTCAGCAGCTCGTCATCTTTGCCTTCGGAGAGCAACTGTTGAATTGATTCAACCATCATATTATGAAACTGGAAATACCAAGCATCTTCGGTTCCTATGCACCTTCAGGTCCTTTTCTACGTATAACTTCCTAAGGCAAAGTATGATTTAAAAGATATAGTCGTGACACAGTTGTGAAATACTTGTTGCATCCGCTTTCTGCTTCATGTATGAAGAAAGCGATCGCTACAAAAAATATGCCTGGTGTCTGGTGGTCGCTACAAAAAAATACGTCAAAAAAGGTTGGTGAAAAATTATAGTTGAAAATCATCCTTAGTGTGTTCAACATAAAATTCTGTTGAATATAACATCAATAATTCTACTGACTCCTTCAATTGATATGGCTCGTTTGTCGCGTCATTTACCAGTTATAATGATCATTTCGAATACATGGTCTCTTATCATTGAAATATATTTCTTATATTAAGCCCTATGCAAGTTACTTGGTATCCATGTACCTCTTCAGCAAATTTGACAGCTTCTACAGCATACTGCGCTCTTTCCTCAAGCTCATTGGTTTTCTCTTCCACTTTTTGTCTGTACAAGCACCTCGCCCTCACGGCCGCTGAGCAAAGTGACCTTCCGTGCGCTTCTACTGCTTTTCTGTATTGTTCCGCCCAGGTCCTCACCTCGGCTTCGACTCGGGATGCTTGTGTCTGTATAAAAGTTTGAGATTTCAGTGATATATATTTAGCCTGTAAGTCCTTGAATAGGCTACAAAAATTACTTGTTATTACAACTCTATATGTTCAGCCGTGATATGATAATAGGACATATGGACCGTTTATTTTGAAAGTGGTGTTAGTCCATTTTCTTTTGTTTCGAGAAAATTAAAGGTTACTATATTTGTTGATTTAAAAATACAGGCAAATCATATGAGGTCTGGCATTGTTTCTATTGTTGTTTTATCAACATTTAATTTGTTTATATAAATTTGTTTTTGGCTAATTAGACTAATTATTATTTTGCAATTATTTTTTACTTGATAGGTTTAAGCTAAGCAATTACATTTTACTTGTCAAATTACTCAAAGTTAGGAGGTAGGATAAGAGCAGAAACATATGATAGGTGCTCTTAACTCACGTCCACCTCCATAGCCTGCACGCTAAGGATCCTAGTAGCACGTTCAACGTTCTCCGGCACGTGTTTGGCGCGCTCGCACGCGTCAGTCAGCAGACGGGCGCGCTCCGCCGCCGCGCGGGACGCGTTCGCAAGCGCGTGGCCCGTGTGCGAGACCAGACAACAGTCTCTACAGACGATCTGCGAACAACGTTCGATGGAAAATAGATGATAATTCATAAGTGTAATATAAAAAGATCGTTCAAGGAACCGCATCTGCTAATGACGAACATCGTGCTAAAGCAAAACCAATGATAGTTCCTTTGCAGGGAGATGAAATCTAGAAAATGGTAATGAAGCCAACTAGAATGCCAAGTAGTTGTACATTTGTTTTTCTTCTAATTTTTTCGCCTAGCGATTGTCTGATCCTTTCAATGCCATAATACTCGTATATGCTAAATTTCGGTTGTCCTGTCTATGACCTACCTGCTGACAACTGGCACAGTACACACTGAGCTCTACTTTTGGATGCAGGCTGCAGAACCTGGCAGGGGTGTCGATTGGCAGCAGTGCATGACGAGCGTTGCCCTTCTGCTTCCCGTGGGCGTCCCCGCATGAAGAGCATACACTAACCAAACATTGACTGCAGCGGCTCTCCGCCTGGAACAATGGCCAGATTATCGATAGATGGGTTATTAGTATGAGTGCTTTGCTATTGACTATTTCGTTGGTTTTTCTCAAAACGGGGTGTCATAATTAAAATATGTACAGGCAAAAAAGTTTTACAGTTTTTTTTCCAGATAACCCTTCTTTGATAGCTTCCGTGAATCAAAGCGACGTCACTGGAAGAAGCCTCGGCAGGATCTCAGGGATTTAATTTGTGTCTAGTCGACTTATGCCGAAAACAGCTTACGTTAAGTAAGTCGTACATAATTTATACAAATATTAATGTTTATATATTTATATGTTATTTTTATGTTTATTTATTTCACCACCTATTCCATCGTGGGACTTAAAAGTAACTGGTGAAACGTGGGAGCGTTCTACATTCCTCTGCTTACCTCTTCGGGGATTTACAGGCGTGATGTTACTTTTTTTTTATGTTTATAAAAGAAAAAAAGTGAATTGTATGTTTCATACGCAAGTACAAATTCATAAGCTCTTTTTCTTCTCTTACGATTAAGACAAATAACAAAAGCTAAGAATACAGTAGACTTAATAGGAGAAATTCCTTTACAATACGAAATTTTAACGGCAAATGTGGCGGAACGTGACGAATTGTTTTTCTACAAAATTACTTATTACCAGTCATGCGAGTTTCGGGACACGTGTGTAAGTTATTTATACACTTCTATTTACGTTGGTGTTTTTAACAAAATACAATATAAGCTAGTCATTTTAATATTTGATTTCAAATTCAAACATTTTTCTTACTATGTCCCATACCACATTAATACAGAATTTATACTTTCCATTCACGTTTTCTCAAGTTTTTGTCACTCATTATAATCGAATATGAAATTATGATATGATATGTACATAGTCTTTATGAAACAAAGAAAGTAAAATAAAAAATGATTGAGTTAAAAACACAAGTACCTAATCGCTATTGTTTGGAAACAAGAATTATTCGATTACCTTTATATCCGTGGTACAGAGATCGCACAAAATGCTCGTCCGTCCGCCATCTTGGTTTGCGGCTATCTTCCTTAGCAGGACATAGTTAAGAGGTAACGCTGATACACCACCTAAGGGCAGCTGGGTCTCCCCTCCGCAAGTCGGGCAAAGGATAAACTGGACGTTCTTGCCCGATACCTGCACAATTCATGGACCTCTTATTTAAATCAATCAGTTTATGTTTAATCGTTTATTAAAATTACTAAACTTTAGCGCGAAGAATTGAAAGAGCTAGAAATGAGTAAGAGGTGATCCTTATCAACATTGAACCTACATATGAATAAGAAACTAAAAGGAAATTTGCACCAAATTGGTACAACAGTTTTGATATGATAACAATCGAATTATTTCTATATTAATTTGATTAATGTCGATTCTTGAGTTACGGGCTAACCTTTCTGGTTACGATTCCATATCTGTGATGAGTGGGTTGCGGAGCGTGGTTGCAACTGCCTTCGGAACCTGAACGGCGGAGGTCACTCTCGTACCCTGAGCCAGCTGACCCCGCTACGGAAGCAGACCTGGAGTCATTAGGATCTAGATGTGGAGAACCTAGAAAAACATTTCAAACATCAATATTTTTGTTCTTAAAAATGAAGCTCATAATATCTTTAGTTCTTGGACAGCAAAATAATTGATCAAAATGGACAGAAATTGGGTATATGTAAAAAGAAGTTTAAATCGTATAATTATAAAATACAAACATTTTTAGTAAATGTAAGTAATGTAAGAAAAGTAGTTAATAGTAGATGCTTTATATGTATAAAACAAACGAAATATTTTAATACGGAGAATGGCTGATGTACATAAACTATTATATATACAGGCATATATAAATAAAATTTCGAAATTATATATGTATCTATATCGCCTCAAAGTACATTGTAAGTAACACGTCAAGTGGAGAGAAAATAAATGTTTTTTTACGTTAGTACACTTCAATAAATTCTGATTTTACATTTAAATTGTTTTATGGCAAGCGCTCGGGCATCCTCGTGTCATTCAAATCTGCTTTGCTTTCTAGCCGGTCTATTTGAAAAGACCCTGTGAATTTAATAGTACGATTAAGAAATGACCATTGGCGGTCATTACAGTAATATACGGCGACGTTATTTGCAGTGCGGAAGACTCGAGTGTCTCTTACTCATTACATCGGAAGCGAAGCTCCTGAAATAGCCGACCTCGGGTGATTCAGCTGACCGTCCTGATATTTGGACATGTGTTTTCACGGGCTTCCCGATGTTCTTAATGCTACATGACTATAATAGAAGCGA
The DNA here is from genome assembly GCA_018245615.1 of Mimoniades ocyalus. Lineage (NCBI taxonomy): Eukaryota > Metazoa > Arthropoda > Insecta > Lepidoptera > Hesperiidae > Mimoniades > Mimoniades ocyalus. The sequence continues at coordinate 13,002 of DWDV01000668.1, forward strand.
TTTGTTGTTTCTATGTATATGGCATAAATTTAAAGAGGTACAAAGATGGAAATCAAATAATCAATTAATTTTTAAAATCAGAAGCTTTAGAATCAGCTCGAACAAATTCGATAGAATGGTAAGCCACTATCTCTGCCAAATCAATTTGGGGTGGCGTGGTGATTTGTACCCCGGATCAGGTTGGCCCTGATGTCCCAGGTTGTTCCATTTCCTACCCCGGTTTGGACGTACAGTGTTGCAACCAGCTAGCCCTATTTTTATTCGTTTATTATTAGATTTAGGCTTCTAACGACATTTCCCAATTTAGTCAAATATACGCAAGGCTTTTGATATTGAGTGAAACTATAACTCACAAGTAGGTATACATCTTATATAGACTGAGGAAGTACAAAACTATAACTTAGTCATTTATGTGAAATAGATTATTAACTGTGGGTTCTTAAATTTACTGGATTATAAGGTGTAGGTATGTATTATAGTCGAGCACAAGATACTTGCCACAAGCAGCTTATTCCATGAGGGACCTCACGCTACGTGACATAATAATAATAACCATGAAAACGAACATGAGGAGTCCACGCCGGGATATAGGGTATCGTAAAGGGCATCTAAACCCGGCGCTGCCAGATCACGGTATGGCGCGGTTTACCGAAGCACAGTTACATACCCTGGCCGCCTATAGGCAGCAGCGTAGGCGGTGCCTATAGGCGCATGGCGCATGGCAACCCGCATGGCTAGCATGGAGATAATGGCATAAACTGTCAGGAAACTCTCTTAAAAATAAAAATGTCCAAAATTCAAAGCATTAAACAAGTGCATTTGAGTTACCGGTTCGGTACAGCAACCGAAACAAATTGAAACCGGTAAGAAAATATAACTTCAAAAGTAAAATACATTAACCGCTATTAACACAAAATTTATATTGTAGGTACGACCAAAAATCAAAGAACCATATAAAAGCTTATAGAAATGAAGTAACCCCTTAAATAAATAAACATAGTTGAGTTTCCACGAATCGCAAACTAAACAAGTCTGTAGCTGCCTGCGATTGTGTATGCAATCCATTACTTATTTTATTGCATCTGTGTTATTTCGTAACAGTTTTTCATTTGAAACTTTCATAAGAAATTTCTAGGGTTTCTACATTTATCACAATATTGAATAAAATCATAATATATTACAGGTAATTTAGGGTAAGCTTATTCCTTGCTTCATTATATGTATAAGTAAATTATATGGGAGTTTAACAGCCTGAGCTAACTATACACCCAGACACAGAACACAATCAAGCTCACTAGACAAAACTTTTGCCTGATAGAAATCGAACTAGCTACCTCCTGTTAAATACCTAGAGTCGCTAACCACAACACCCACAAGCCACTCAAAGATTATTAGACCAGTTACTATTTCTGAATGAGGTGTTTATAATATCCGATGCCCTAGTGTCAGTTTATCGGATAAAAGCTTTAACAAAAGGCAAACGCTTGACCGCGATATATACCTACCTACCTACATACTTGCAAGCAGCCATCGAGACGATCTAAGATGCCGTCTTGTCTAGATTACACTTTTAAAAAAAAAGGGATTTTTGCTTCGGTTCCCACTTTTTATGACATAGATTACGAGCCGAAATTGATAAAAATTTTAACTTTACAAAGAGCAAAAGAGTAACGAGTGACATTTCGTTATAGAAATAATATTTTGTTTTGTTTTGACTGCAACTTTTTTTAGGTCCCACTGCTGAGGACGGATCTTTTTTACCACGACCGGAAGCCTAGAGCATATTTTACTGAATATGGAAAGGTACATTTCAAAAACTCTCATCGAAATCACATCAAACACAAAACATAAGAATCAAATCAGAGTTCCAAAGTGATGGCAAATCTTATCCACATTCAACTTCAGTAAATGTATCCTTGAAAGTAGAAAGAATTCACGTTGCTATTATATTTGAATGGCGAATCTATCACTAGAAATATTTGAGATTCCTTAAAACGTTCTGACTAGGTTTATCTGACAGAGTACCAGGAATTTCATTTATCAGTTTATTTCTTCCGACCTCTGAAGAGTGTTTAGAACCGACGAACGAATTATTGAAATGTGCATTAAAACCTATATATGTATAGGTATGCTAAGTAGGTAATTCAGATAATAAATCTAGGTCAATCCTATTTGAGCTTAATCTGTACCATGTCGAAATGGAAATGCATTTGCATATTTACATATGACGTAGAATCTAAATAGATAAAAGCTTTTAGTTAACTGGACAGTAATGCGTCTAGTTTTGTGATTGCTTCAAATGTTACTAACATCGTATATCTGTACAGAGGATCATGTAGTTATACTTTATAGATTCTTGATAGAAGAAGAATCTCTAGAGAGAAGTATCTCTAAAAATAGATTAACAAACGTGGTTATGCTTAACCTGTCTTAGCTGCACTGGGCGGTCGATGAATGAGTTTTAATCGATAAAATTACCTGTAACTTTCTTGCTAAAGATAAAACGTAACATCACGCCTGTCATCCCCGAAGAGGTAGGCAGAGCAATGTAGAACACTCCCACGTTTCACCAGTTACGTTTA
>DWDV01000669.1:0-15579 GCA_018245615.1 Mimoniades ocyalus
AGAACACTCCCACGTTTCACCGGTTACGTTTACGTCCCACTATGGAATAGGTGGTGAGCCTATTGCCATGCATCGGGGACATATCCAGACTCCGAACCACTACTAGAAAATGTAAATTAGAAAATTTTGTAGTGTTCGACCCGGGAGTCGAACCCGGAACCCTCCCGATCGGCAGTCGCACTTGCAACCAACACGACCAACGAGGCAGTCAATATATTTAATTTTAGAATTCGTCGAATATTTGTAGGACTTCATGTGATGTCTTATGAAAGGTCCCCGAGCTAGACGTTAAGGTTTCTCTGGTGTAAGACATAAATAATTGTTCCGAGTTACTGAAGAATGTCTAAATTGAACCCTAAACTGTTTCATACTAAACTAATATACGCTTATATACGTAGGTATAAAATAGATTTAATTGATTATGTTCTTGTTACAGAAAATGGCATCAGCTTATTCCTGCTTCAATATGTTGCGTCAAGCTTTTAAGTAGAACGTTCACATCATAGTTATTATAAACACTCATCATCCTCGACCTATTTTGTTCACTAGTGGACATACGCCTCCCCTGGGAGGCTGTGCTCATGATCCGTACGCTGGGAATGTGGGGAACGCTGCTGTCCATGACCGGCTAGGGCTTCAGCTGTGCCTAGGCAAACCGCGCCATACCAAGATTAGCCAGCGCCGAGTTTAGTCGCCACTTACGACACTGTACCCCGGCACAGGGTCGGTGAATGTATTCTTACTCTACCCCGACCTGGATAGCAAAAAATAAAGAGTAATATTAATATAATAAAACTGAAGAGTTGCTTTTATTTAATCGCGCCAATCTCGAATACTATCAGTCGGATTAAAAAATATATTTCTATGGTATATTCAGAGTCATTAAGAAGGCTAAAGGCTACCTAGAATGATGCTACAACGGTAAGATAGCCTTAAACCGTTAATAAATATTGATATTTTTAATATTAAGGCGGGAGTTACCGTAATGCTAATTAGTTAAAATTCCTTATGTCATCACCTTTCCTCACTCGTTATCAATGAAAATGAACAGAAAAAAGAACAGTAGAATAAATAATAAATTCTGCAACATTACAATTAGAGTCTGCAATGAGTACAAATCCTCATAAACGTTCGTATTCCACTATAACGATAGAGAAGGCATAACACACCACGTCGCCTTAGTTATTTACGCTTTATGTAGCGCTCTATCTCAAATTAGTGACTCTACTAACAAGATTTTTTCTAGTTTAGTATAGCGATATATGAGGATCAAGACTTTTCAAATTGCACTCAAATATATATACTAAGCCATAATCCTGTCAATATGATGCTGTACAATATGATGAAAGGGCCATATAACATTTATATGTATGTCTTAAAATGTTGTTAACTCTCGCATTTACAAAGATAGATAATATCCTATTAAGCAAGGATTCACACTACATAATATTTTACCTTATCGCACAAAGCTAGAGTAGTAAGAAAATTGTTGCGTCTATCAGGGTGTAACTGACTCTCTTTTTTAATCAGTCTCATAATCCAATCAGCATCTGTACAAATATCGACCCTTTGGTACCCAGAGTTACCATAATTAGCAGCATTCCTGGCCAGTGATCTGCGAGTCTCATCATCCGTTCCAACTACACCTTATCATTTAGGGTATACAAGCAGCACATCGTAATAGCCATGATATCATTTTTCTCACGCAAACTTATTTTGTTTATAGAGCACTGGGAGGGCCACAGACCAAACGTCTATTTCACCCGCAATTGTGCATCCAAATCATTCTACTGTAATGATCCTACTTGGTGCGCACTGTTTCGGGCCAACTCATATCTAGGCCAGCGCGTGATCACGCCAACCATTACATGTGACTAAAATGGAGTTCAGGACTAAATTGTCGTCATTTATTGTAAATTAACTCCACGTCAATCATTACACATATAATCCATACATATTTAAAAATGTATTTCTGTCATCCTTACAGATTGAACATTTTGGGTTGAATGTAATCATAGAATCGTTTCCCAAAATTCTTATATTTGAAATGCAGAGGGATGCCGCAAAACAATTGTATTGGAAATTAATATATAATTTATAGATTAATAACAAGCTGGAGTGATAATACACAGATAATAAAGTACATTTTCAAAGCGCAATATCGAACAACACGTAAATTATCACGGTCGGGTGGACACTGAAAATAGACAAGGATGAAAGAGGCGAGCTTTATCCAATAATAATTCTCACTTGAATCGCTCTATTTGTTCGCCGTCGCACGATCTGATATTGAATATGGATAAAGTGAATTATATTCAGAGTGGCGGGCACCGTCGACTCGCAGAGTTTCAGATAAGAGGATTACCTACAAGTTATAATTGGTTCTCCCTATTCCGGTGAATAAGAGAAAAACTTAGTGTCTATAAACACCTCGATTCCGTCTCTCTTTTAAACGGACGCGTCCAACGTGATAACTTAGGGAAGTGTAATCGAATTTCAACATGCCATCATTGGAAATGTCAAAGTGGATTAATTACATATTATTTTTGCGTTTGCTTCATAGTATATATAACAGGGGTTTTTTATGTTCACAACTGTATTTGCCGCAGTGACAGGAAAGTCACACCATAGAGTAGGAGGTGAGTATATTACACCGGGCAGATATCCAGTATCCGAGTTACTAGTAGAAATTCTAAAAAAAAAAACGATATTACCCGACCCGGGATTCGAACCTCTCGATCAGCAGCCGTGTCAGGAACCACTCCACCAAACAACCAATCAAATTATATAACAGGTATAAATAATAAATTATTCACTTACATAATATCGTTCGTCTGCCAAATTGAATCCGTCCTTTTTACATCCGTCACTTGATGAAACGTACCAAGTTATGAAAGTTAATACAAAAGTATTTATTAACGGTGAAACGTGGAAGTGTTCTACCTTCCTCTGCCTACCTCTTCGGGGATTACAGGCGTGATGTTACTTTTTTTTAAGGATTTTTTTATTCATTTGCTTTTAAGTCATCAGTTACTAGTTATGTTTAGTTTAAGTTACTAGATATTTATATAATTGCGCATCGAATTACCTTGACATAATGACAATCTGTAATCGTTCCCTTTTCGAAGCGTCACAAACGCTATTTATAAGACCTATAGAAATACTGTTAACATTTTAATCATCCAACCCTATCTACTTTATTACTAGTTCCTCTGATAGCAAACAATTTAATGGAGTATTTAAACCGAGTCTTCCTTTAAAACTAATTAAGTACGAGTATTCTTCTTGTCGTAGTTTAAACATTTGTGACTAAAGGTGATTGTTACATTGAAGAAAATTACAATGAAAATAGCAATTCAGGTAAATATGAACTTATAAAATAAGAACAGACTATTTTATGCATTGGACTTGTTAATATGAATTCAATATTAGCTCTGCTCTGACTGCCTCGTTGGTCGTGTCGGTTGCAAGTGTGACTGCCGAACAAGAGGTCTTGGTTCAAATCCTGAGTCAGGAAGTATTGGATTTTCTAACTTACATTTTCTAATAGCGACTTGGAGTCTAGATAAGTGCCCGGAGTATGGCATTAAACTCACCCCACCTATTTCATAGTATAGTGGGACTGTACTACACTCATCTGCCTACCTCTTCGGAGATTACAGGCATGATATTGCGTTTATATTAGCTCCAAATTATTACCTACCAATAAAAAATGCATATAGGAATCCGAGTGTAAGAGTATCGATGTATGCTAACAACCTTTTAGCGTCAAATAAAAAAGTGTCTGTCGCATTGAATGCTCCTGTTAGGAGTTGAGAGCTCCAACATGTTTGTCGCTAACACAATTACTGCTGCGCCGCCGGCGTCCAGCAATCTGAAGCAAATTCAATTAACATCGGCTTTTAAGTTCACGTATTGTCCCCACGTACGTGAATACAGTATAGTACATTTCACATTCGCAGTGGACGTGTTTAATATGTGAATACTGTCAGCGCCTTTATTTTTATTCGGTATCTGCCATTTCCGATATTTTTTAATAAAAAAATACTTTTACAAATAATATTTTAATATAAATGAACGGTAAGCAAAAATAAATAAAGATTGATTGAGTATCAATATGTGTACAGATCATACTCCGCTTTGTTATCTTTTCTCTTCCGCCACTTGTTTTAAGCGCCTGGCATTTCCTTTAAGGTGCTGATTTCAGTCAGACATTTGCCGTTCTGAATCTAAAAAAGAATGAAATAATAAAAGGAACTAAGAAATATATTTATATACTTCTGGAAAAATGTTGAACAAGCACTAATTCATATTCTGTAATTGGATAAAATTTAAAACTGGAATATAATATTCACCAATTGTACATTTTCATCGTATTTTTTTATCTATTGGGTGGAGTACCTACTTATATAAGACCTTTGCAGCAATGGACATGTGATTATATTCATCAAAGTGAAACAGGAGTGGAACCTAATCAAAGGTCGGTCTCGGATGGTGTATCAAATGAAATTAGTTCATTAGAGCTTGGACTCTCTCTCGCTCTTACGGAGTAATTTGATAAAATATCCTGGCACACCTACATGTGAGAACTAAGTCTTCAAATGTAGTTATATTGTGCACATTGGAACACTGTAACTTTATAGCGAATAATAATATTTTAAGCTATCGGGATACAATTATATTTGACGGTATACTCGCTTTTGTTTGCTACTTTTAGTTTTGGATTTTACTGTTTGCGTTCAACATATTGAAGTGCAAATTTGGTTATCACCGAATTTATATTCCTCCGTTGTACAGTACGGAATATAAATACCTTGAAATAGGAAGCAAATGGGCCGTTCGCTACTTAGTATGCCATTAGTATTTTGTTAATTTTTAACGCAAATTTAGATATGCACCGAGGTTACCGCAAACTACAACGCCAGTTTGTGTAGTCGCGCGGCGCTAATGAGCGAAACATTTTGTACCCCTCTTTACTACCTTCACTGTATACGATATTCAACGTCTATTTGCTTTATCATCATTAATTTTACAAGAATTTATGTTCCTCAAAAATATGTATTATTATTATGTTATCTTGCCATGATTAAACACAAATTATAATATTGTTAGGCGCTAGAATTAAATTTTATTGAACTTAAATGTTCTCTAAGATGTGTGAAGGCTACCAACTTACACTTGGCCAACGTGACAGCTTTAATCCTCCCATATTGAGAGAACTGTGTCCAGCGGTGGAACGATAAAAAGGGCTGGAAAAAAAGGCGCTAAAAACTTTAAAAAATCTAAATAATAAAAATCCATTACTGCCCGATCCAAGATTGGAACCCAGGACCTCCAGTTCGGCAGTCGCGCTTGTCACCAACACAACCAACGAGGCAGTCAAAGTCGAGGCAGTTAAAAAAATGCATTAAGATTTCAATGTTTCGGTAATGATACGTAATATTTATTGTTATAGATGACTACCCTACTTTATTGATTACTCTATACGTATTAAAACATGATTACCACAAAGTGCATTACTAACATGGGACTTTCCATCGAAAGTGCAAAGTGAGCTTTCATAGAAATCCGGCAACACATGGCTACATTTAATGTGTTGTAAATGTTCATACACAACTATGATGATCAGGTAGTGTATCGGCCTGTTTGCTGGGCTACGTAACATAAAAATAGTATCTGTTTGGTATATCACACTATATGTAGGTATTTAATATTGTTAACATTGTTTAGAGCGACCATATTCAAACGGTATCAAAATTCCATATATCCACGAAACGCATTTAAAAAATATTGTTAACGAAAAATGTTACTAGGGTAGTTAAAAATAAAGTAGTTAATTAGCCAGCAGATCGCGGTATGACATTTGTCTAGGCACAGCTAAATGACCTGCCTGTGATCCCCAACATGCACGCCCAGCATGGGGATTGTGGGCATAACCCCTCAGAGAAGCCCAGCAGTGGGCTGAAATAGGCTGATAATGAAAAAAAAGTTACACTACTTTTAAAGTAGATTTGAAACATAGTGATACTGATTATTATACAATTTTCAGTATGATTCAAGTCTACTCAAATTGAATAATTATATTTAAAGAAATTTATTTAGTAAACCCATAAAATTACTAAAGTGAATTTATTTAGTAAACCCATAAATTACTTAACTGGTGAAACGTGGGAGTGTTCTACATTCCTCTGCCTATCTCTTCGGGGATTACAGGCGTGATGTTACTTTTTTTTTAAATTACTAGAGATATGTGGACCACCTGACGTAAAGTAGTTACCGCGGTGTAAAAACATCTGCGCTCATTCTTAAACATCAACATAGTACCTAGATAGCAGTATGTTTTATATGAAAATAATTACAATAAAACATTGATAGCCTAGAATATTGCACAACAAGCCGTATTAAAGCATTCGTAATTTATAAGTAACTAGTTAATTCATTAAGTAATAAATCAGAATACATTTACATATGATATAAGAATTTAATTGCTTTGACTCCCTGGCGTTTCTTTATGTACTTATTAATTTTTTTCGAATTTATTCAGTATCCGAGGCGTGAAAATCCGCAAAAATAAATACCGAAATACTATGTCACTATATTACACTTAATTCTTTAGTTTTACAGACAAACATACACGTAATCTCTTTTTGCAAAAAACATTTGGATCAGCTGTTGTTCCATCACCTACTGTGTGAAAGTACAAAATTCCTGCGCGCTGACAAAGAATTTTTCGCATTTATGATATTGGAGTGTGGATAGCGGAGGGGAAAATATAGCGCATTCTGTGTCAATAGGTTACAGAACAGGGTATTATTGTAGGATGTTACGTTTTTAGGCACAAGACACAAAGGAACATTTTATAGGTATACATTTAGAGAGTCATGCGAAGAGTACCGTACTTTGGTCGTGCAATTCGGCTAAATGCCATGACTTTACACAATGTTAACGATAATTGTAAAACTATGTTTATCCTACTTAATAAACTTAGTCGAGTAAACTTTTTGTAGTAAACTTTTTGTAGTAGTAAACTTTTTGGTCAATACTATAATCTTTTAAAATGGAGTGAGCAGATTCGGGGATAACATTAGCCCAAACATTGATATTTTATATCTTTCTATTTCTAACAGTTAATAGTACCAATTACGTTGCTTAAATTGTATAATCCAGGCAAACTTTTTTTACATAAAAAAATGTACTTACATATACATAATCGGGCGAGTAATTGAACAAGTATTTAAATTATTACTAGTGGAATTTAAAAATAAAGTACAAACAACTTAGACCATCTTGTAGAGTTATGTGATAAGAACCAAAAATAAATGTTCAATAGTAGACAGGAAACATATATTATTAAAATAGCATCACGCCTGTGTTTCCACCTGAATGGATAGGCAGGAGTGTAGTAAACTTGCACTATTCACCTGTGATGTTATACGTCTCACCGTGAAATAGAGGATAAGCCTATTGCCATACAGTAAACCCAAAGCCCAACCCAGAGCTCGAGCTGGATCGATCCCAGGACCTCTCGAGTAGACGCGCTTGAAACTACTCGACCAACAGCTAGTAGACGTACATTATTCAGAAATAAAATAAAATTATATACTCTTTCCGTGTTAAAACCAATCTAAAACTTTAAATCTTTAATTATAATATTATACCAAAATATATTATCTTGCATAGATTACGACATCATATTATAAATACATATGTATACTCCTACTTATATACTGAACATTTAAAAAGACAAACTCGAAGATTGATTAAAATCCGTTCAAACGTTACAAACGCAGGTTAAATGTCAATCTCACGGGGACCACGAAATTTTCCGGGTTGAAAGTCCATGACGCTCTCCGGACATGAGCCATGGTAAAAAAATAACGTTAATCCGGTGTAATGCTACCTCTTCGGGTAAATACACGCGTGATCCTATATTATACTTGTATATGTTTATATATACCTATACGGTCTGTAACAGTTACCGCTGGTTGCAACGCCTATTTTCTGGCCAGCGCGGCATTACGCTGTTTTTTTATCCTCTTACGTATTGTTAAGACTTAAAAATGATATTCGCTATGAGTTTCGAACTCACTTTACATATGCCTATATTTAGTGTAATGTGAACTGAAGTGAAATGTGATATGGGGTAAGTTATCTATTAACATTGAGAAAAAAAAATATATGTGTACTTGGCATCAAGCTACAGGCGTAAACTGGATGAGTTAAGCCGAGGGTAAGGCGAGATGGCTCTCATCAGACAGGCCAATGACCATGATGATGAGAGTGAGGGATCCTCGCATTTTTTAAGTATAACTTAAATTAAATGAATATAGAAGGTATAGGGAATGTGTAAATGCTTTGCACTAGTACACAACCAAAACTATGAGGAACAAGTTTGCAAAGTCTACCCTTCATGTCACTCACATGGGAAATGGCAGACGCAATAAATATTAGTCGACCTGCAATCAACATCCGTATACCATTTACAGAATAAAAAATACCATTTACAGGCTAGTTAAACTTTACATAATTGGTCTTCAAGAAAAGTACATTTGGAATGTAATGAAGTACGAACATTTAATTTACAAAATAAGTCCTGTGTGCGTGTGCAACATAAGTGAGGAAATGTATGTAGAAGAAGCGCATCTGATCTGTAAGAATAGATAATTAGCAACATATTTGACAAAAAGTCCAAATCCACATTTATATTCTTGTTAAAAATGTAAAAGAAGCATAGGTGGCCCTACAAACCTGACGACCTAAAGAAGACAGCGGGGTAGGGCTGGAGTTGAAAGGCTCAGGACTGGCTGCAGTGCGCCATTAGACAGTAAACTTCCAAAGGCTAATAGATGGATGTTTTAAAAAGTAGTCCATAGATATCAAATATTATAAAGTACGTTATTTTTGAATGGAATGTATTAAAAAACTGATTATATAATTATTTTACATTATGTATACATTTCGTATACGGCGTACTATACATTCTTCTTTCGTACTGTGGTTGTGTTAATCAGCGCCAAGTGTGAAACTCTTAGGTATTTTAATAAGTATCGTATAACTACGGTCAATATAAATTCCAAAAGCTTTACATGTTCCTGTGTAATTTGAAGAAAATATTCGAAAACATGTACAGGTTTTCTTTATTTTCCATTATTTATTTACAAATAAACAGCACTTTTACAATAAATACATTTACAAACAAACAGCAGTTCAGTTTAAAAATAATATTGCTATTGTATCTTGGATAGCAATGGAGAAATAATTCAATGCGCAAATGATGTAATTATTGTAGTTCATTGAATCACGAACGGATGCTTTTCCACTTGACGAAATTCCCATATCCACATTAAATTTATTCCCTTTAAATATTCATTTACCATCGCCGCTGATTTAATTTATTAACATGTTAAATTACATCTTGAATTTAATTTTCATACGCGTCATTTAGGAGTAAACGTATATTTTCTACTACAAACACCTGGAAGGACAGACTTTGACGTAATTTCCGGGATTGTGACACGTTTAGCATTCCATCCACACTTGACATCACGCCCGGTCTAACTCTGGTCTATCGCGGTCTACTGTCTACGGTCTACTGGTCTATAAGATCGCGCTGCATTTCCGACTAACAGAATCACCAATTTTACGATAGAGTAACGTCTGTGCTATATGTATCAGATGGAATTTACACGCACTCCTATAAAAAATTAAATAATCTTACAAAATATTATGAAATCAAGTTTTGAAACGTTCAAATTGTGCATTTTTTGGGTTTTATACATATGAATAATAAGGTGAAATTTTACAAAAACTGGTTTTTAGAAGCCTCTTACAACGAGAAGTTAAAACAAGCAACATTACGCCAGTAATTCCCGTAGAGGTAGAAAAAAACTTACCAGTATATAAATAATTGCAATAGACTCACCACCTATTTCATAATGGGATGTAAACGTAATTGGTGAATCATGGAATCGTACTACACTCCTCTGCCTACCTCTTCGGGGATTATAGGCGTGATGTTACGTTTTCGTTTGATGTTACGTGGGCACAATAATGAACTATGACTTTCTGAAAAAATGGCCGTAAATGTCAAAAATTGATTCAGCACCGATGATTCTGCGCAAACTCTAACCGCCGAGTTCTTCGGCTTAAAATCTGTCCCAAAATGTATCGTAGTATCTCGATTAAAAAGATCTTATTATCTCTAGAAAATCCAAAACGTGGAAATCAATACAACAATATATCAAGAACTAACATAAAAACAAACACATGTAAACATGAAATGAGTAGTGCACTAAACTGCACATTCGTAACAAATTAATTTATGAAAGTAACTCACCAGAGCGACCTGCTTGTCGCAATTCAAAAATTACTCGGAGAGATTTAAAAACCTGAACAGAACAACCATGATTAAATGCATTAGCGGAATTTGAATAGCGCACCTTCAAATAAGATTTTCTCAGGTAACATTTTTAATTAACTAACCCGGTTTGCACATCAAGCTTCTCTAGAGAACGAAAAGAAATAGATTTTTAACTTATTAAACTTTCACTCAACTTTATGAGTTACGAGAAGTGAATTTTCAGAATTACAAATGTAACAATTCATTTAAAAAATATAACACTTTTCAGTTGTTTAAAATTTTGAAAATGGAATAGACAATTTGAGTTCCTCATCGATGGATTGGTCGTGCAGTCGCGAGGTCTTGGGTTGGATCCCTGGGTCATTTACAATGGGATTTTTCTAACCTAAAATTCCTAGCAGTTGCCCAACATATTGCAAAAGGCTCACGACCGTGTGAGTGTACTATCTCTCCAGAAATTACAGGCGTGATGTTACGAATACAAAATTTCTAATAACGTTCTAAAAAAAAACTTTACTGTGTATAACACGTGTCCAACCGAAACCGCATATTCAAACGCCTACCTCATTTGAATGTTATAATTCAAATTTGATTTCCTCTCACAAATATATTGTAATTTGATTATACATACAAACTTAATATTTTCATCGTTGTCAAAGCCAGCAACGCATTCGCTATTATTTGGGTGTAGCAAATGTTGATAGACAACGATGAGCACTTAGCATTAGGTAGTGCGTATGCCTGTCTGTCAGACTAAATACAAAAAAAGAACGTCAAAAAAGATTTGTTTTTAATAAAGATGGTATTGTATAATTACTATCACATATTGTAGCATCGTCTAACTGTTGTCGTTCGGCACCCCGGCGGACGAGCCGCATGGAAACGAGATTTCGGGCCTCGAGGAATCCCTCTTTGCCGGGGAGGACTCAGGGAGCGACCGATATGGCATCCAATATACTTAGTAGCATCGTGTCTTTTTTATTTATATTTGACATTGTAGGGATGCATACTGCTGAGTAGGTACAGTGCTTGTCACGCCATGCGCCGGCGACGGGCATTCGCCAAACGTTCCCTCACTCGCTCAACCACTAGGCCGCGTTATACGCGTACATTACCCATCGGTTAGTACTGGCTAAATAAACAAAGTGTTCATAAAAGGTATTTGTATTTTCACTGGACCCTCCTTCTTATCCTAGTGATTTTAAACAGTTACAACACCTACCTGTTTTATTTAGGTATTCGAAATATTAAAATAGCAACACAACCGCTCCGGGTGTACCTACGTAGTATGTACATTGTACAGCCATACAGAGGACACACATATCGTAATTGACATGTCATGAACAGTTGCGGTCACAAAAGGACAGAGATTGTGGAAATTTCGCCCCACCGATAATGTCGGTCCGGCAAATGGGTTTTACTAGGACTGTGGAGAGTGTGCGGTCGACAACTAAGAAATGCAGATGTAATATGAAATTTTATGACAAAGAGGTCGGTTTTACAGACAAGTAAATGCATAAATAATATAATATACGCTCATTTGATTGTTTTAATGATAGGCTAGAGCATGACGATTAAATCCAATGGAGATTGTAATCGGCTTTGTGCAGTGTGACAGAGGGGCGAAGTGGAATGTCAATACAATTTGTGACTTTAAGCATTAAATTGAGAGTTTCAGTTCGGAATTAAGTCAAATCACATTTTACAAAAACACGATGGACAAATAACAATGTAGTCTACCAACTACCTATATAAATTCTAGTCCAGTATAAACAAATATATCAAACTTTAAAAGTAAATCGCTATACATTTAATTATGATTAGGTTTACTGCATTCTGACGCGTAGCTTTTTGTCACTACTCATTTTCAGAAAGCTTACAAGATTTTGTGAATTTGAATACATACGAGTACGTACTACTTACTAATTTTAGATCGTATGGGTTTTTTTCGCGTTCTCTCCGTTAATTTTACATTTAAAAATAATTACCAAAGTGATAAGGTAAGGTGTTCTTTTTACCATACTATCCCGGAAAATTTTACGCTTAAAATAATTTTTGCAAATTAAGGATTGTTTTGTAGATGCATTGAGCTAAAGTTCGTACATTTTTCTTATAATATTTTCTTATAATAAAACCGTTTATATCAAGATGTAAAATATCCCGTAACAAAATTGTATTTTACGAAAAACCATATTTTCGTTGAAATAAATGAATATAAAGTTGCAGTTTCATACAAAGTTTCCCGGGAGGCAGGCACACGTCATATGACACGTCCGCCCGGCAGCATCGGCTAGCGTTGAGTGACACCTTATTTCCTCACCATAACGTCAGGCAGCGCTATGTGATGCCCACTATTCTATTCAACGCTGTCGGAAATCACAGGGATGTGCCACTCACTGTTCACGTTCAGAGCTCGAAATAATACATATTGCACTGAACTAATTAACTTCTGATTACTGATTGTCACTTGCAATGACATTTTAATAGATTTGTACTTAAGTCACGATATCTCTGGAACTATAACGCCTAGAGACTTGAAATTTGGCAGGAATATTTCTTTCTCTATGTAGAGATCCGCTAAGAACGGGTTTTATAAAATTCCGGTTTTATAAACGGGTTTTATAAAAAGTTTTTAAAGAATTATCAATATCTACCAATATTGATGCATCCCCTTTGAAGAATGTGATATGCAATCACATGCTTAACTACAAGACTTAAGATAAATAACATCAATTCAATCCTCACCGGTAGCAACAAATGTGCGAATAATCTTAGGTAATATTTTGACGCTATCTTAGGTCACATCTATATAGGTATGTTTCATACGTATATCACAAACATACCAGAATCATAGCGGGTTGATTAATATAACTACGTAATTGTAAGGCAGTTTAATATAAAACGAGTAGGACTGAAGCCATGTTCTGCCGCGCTGGTCCAGTGTAGGTTGGTAGACTTCGCCGCTTTGGAGAAAATTAGGGATAACTATTAAGCATGTGGATGTCCTCACGATCTTTGTCTTAACCGTGACGGCAAGTAATAACGTAATATCACGCCTGTAATTCCCGAAGGGATAAGTAGAGGAACGTAGTACACTCCCACGGTTCACCAGTTACGTTTATGTCCCACTATGAAATATGTGGTGAGTCTATTGCCATACACCGGGCACCTTTCTAGTCTCCGAACCATTACTAGAAAATGTAAATTAGGAAAATCCAGTAGTACCCGATTCGAGATTTGAACCCAGGATCTCCCGATCGGCAGTGACGCTTGCAACCAGCACGACCAACAGGACAGTCGGCAAGTAATAATTAGAGTTAAATTAAGTTTCAAATATGAAAGGTGTATTCCGTCAGAGATGTTTTGTATTTACTAACACAGCAGACATTATTTACTTTGGAACGCTACAACCTTTTATAAGCTAATATCAAAGACCGATTGAAATGCAAAGGTTGCTTCCAAAACAGTTCAAATGTTTTTCTAGTTATGCAATTAATGTTGCCTAAACTGACACGTTTACGAAATTATTTACCCAATTAATATTAATTCGGGTAGGGAGACACGGTGTTTGCAATCGGGGGTCTATGAGGTCACCATCTTATTTACCTTCGTGTGTGTTTTGTCTTGCTTACCTCGCTGGTTCCAAGTTCAATTATTTTAAGGCAAAACGTTACCTAACCCAGATATAATACGGACAAAACAACTTCGTCAAAACTGTCACTCGCTGTTATCTACACAAACATATTGAAAGGTGTTCTTAAACGAAGCGAGTCACCTCTATGTCTCCGCTCCTTATTCAAGATCGGTTGCTTAACAATCCGTAAAGTCGTTCTCCTCAATCGTTGACTCGCATCATAACAGTTTCTCACTCAAACGGCGTTCAAGTTCTGAGAACTGAAATTAATGAACATTTTTAATATGATGCTCTAAAACTTTACCATACACAAGTTCGTAATAAGAAAATCTGTAGGTACATTACAAATTATACCAAATCGGTAAAGTTTTTTTTAGACATTCAATGTGTAATTTATTCTGCGACCACTTAAACGTTGAGTAACTATTAACCGTGACAGTAACAGGTTTCTGCTATATTATTCATGAATTTTTAATCATTTAAGAGGCATTTAAAATGTATTATAACGGAATGTGGTAAGCATGCCAACTGCGATGACGTAATAAAAAAATTGTAGACATAACCTAACATCACGCCTCTATTTCACCAATGGGGTATGCAGAGGAGTTAGTACATACTAACATTCAACTGTTATGTAATAGGGGAAAGTGGGGTAATTGAAAACGGTGGGTAATTGAAAACGCTGGGTAATTGAAAACATCAATGTATTTGAGTGTAACCCTCCACTATTCCGAGCTGAACAGGTTTAATAGACGCACCAGGTGCCACTCAGTGAGCCAGCCAAGTTAAGAGTGAGAAGCCGTATCTATGTATGCCGAAAAACAACGTTATTTAAGCAAGTAAAGTTTGCCGAAATAGTATCTAAATGAACCTGTCATTTCTAAAACAACTTCATCAAAGCGACAAAATGAGAAGCATTTGCAAATTTTATTAAGCACGCTTATCAAATATCAATTAGAGGGAAATTAAATATTCCTATTAAAAAAAAGGTTTAACTTTTGGAAAAGAAATCTCATGAAGGAGGCCGATATTTGAAGGAGGCTTTAGAAGAAAATGACAACGAAAAGAAATATAATTGTATATTCTGGAGTGAAAAATATGAGCTAAACATAGAAGCATGGATCATATGCGCCATTTGCAACAATCGTACCCAGGCACATTGACAATTGTACCACCGGCGAGTCTAGTGAGGATTACGTGTGTGACTTATGCCAAAATAGTAATAGTTAATTTTAAACGTATTTTCTTTCTTTCTTCTTTCTTTCTAATTAAATTACAATTTAAATTATGTCCTTCTGAATATCGTTCCCATTTCCCCGTCAACGTGTTCTTAATTACCCCATAAGGTGTCGAGTAAATAGGAATGACAATGTTTTTTATATTCCTTAAAAATTGTATTGAAAGAAGAAATTATATCAGAATTCTTTAAAATATTTTTGTTACTATTCAAATGTAGGTAGATTAACAAAGTTAATGTTATAATAAAACTTGATTGTAATTTTGACTTTTTTCTGTTATTTTTGTACGATTGAAGTTAAATGTTAATTACCCCACTTTCCCCTATGTCCCACCATGGAATAGGGGG
>DWDV01000670.1:0-15578 GCA_018245615.1 Mimoniades ocyalus
GTGTACTACACTCCTCTGTCTATCACTTCAGAGATTACAGGCGTGATCTTAGGTTTTTATATTAATATACAGCATATCTCCGAGCGTTACGATCTTCAATTATACTGCTTTTTAAGTTCAACAAAATACCATAACTTTAATATGTAACAAGTCATAGCGTGAGACCTTCAGTAGGTAATATAATTAATAGGTATTTGCTTGGCTAGTGAATCGAAACCGAAATTCTGTGTACATAGACGGGAGTAGTAACCAAGTATGACCAAGAATTCCCGGTTACTGTTTTCACGAAAAATTCGAAGGTGAACAATTGTGCTAATAAAATAAGATGGTGCTATTTAAATAAAATTTATTATATTTATCAAGAGTAAATTCATTCAAAGAACTACCTACATTAACTTGCAATAGATATTTTTTTTATATCGTTGCTTATAGTATAATAAATTATGATAGTAACTTCCACATACAAACTCTGATCCCAAACCATGGTGTTCCCATCCCAAACCGTGTTATGGTAACAGACAGCCGATAAATTATATCTCAATATACACACCTACATATTTAAACACAGATATAAACTAATAAGTTGCATACACTTATCTTGTTTTTTGACATATATTTGTGGCAAAGTGGAAGTCGGATACAAAGTTGTTAATCATCGTCTTATTTATTAGAGCTGTAGCCTACTTTTCTTGGTAGGTGTGCATATGTACATTTATAAATAGGTTATACATTTCTTTTATAGTTGAGATTTCCTCCAGTTATTGCTGGCGATGAGGGTATGCAGACTTGACATTCGGTCTGCATTCCTGTAAAGGAAAGTTAAGCTACAGGGTCGCGAACAAATGTAGGTTTTTATAACGTTTAAATGGCATACCTAGGGAGTTTATTGCTTGTGGCCGACATACAAGAAAAGTAATACTATAAAAACATTGCATTTTAGACTCGGCTTACAATCATTTTTATTTTATTTTAACGATATTATACCCTAACATTTGCATATTAGAAGTTATTGTTGCAATACATGTATCTACACATTTATCAAATATTGTTATTAATCTAGTTAAATCGGAAATTAAAATAAAGCAATCTTTATTGTTGTATATCGCTAACATGTTTTTCGATATTCAAAAGCTTAACAGTATCTATATAAGTAATCGTATAGATCGTATTCTATTTCATTAGAGTTAAATACAAATAATTTAAACAAGCATTTTTAAATACAGTTTTCGACGCGTAATGTTACTTTTTTTTTTAAACAATGCCCTCTAGTTTTGTATCAACAAACAATTTACAATAGTTGATGTTCGATTACTTAAAGAAGTATTCTCAAGGCCCCAGTAGATGGCGGTATACTAAGTATTGTCAGTATCTAATTATTTTTTCCACTTCGCATGTTTATAAGAGGATTCAATAAAAGTAAAATTTTCACGGAGATTATGGTAATCATTAGCAAATTATAGACTACTGGAGTGTGAAAATAACTTGCACCTTTAAATAAAAAATCGCAAATAAGAAATTCTATAGGTACTCAAGGGTTCGCTACGCTTTGAGTTGTATGTTGGTAGAACTCTTGAAAGTTCATCGTGAATCTGTCTTGCAACTTTTCGTATCTTTAAAATAACGCATGATATTTCAATTAAAAAATCTTTCCTTTATATCTTTCTCATACATTTCTACTGTCTATAAAACCCTGAGGAAGCTGGAGTAAAAAAAATAGGTAGGTAACTACTAACAGGCTAAGTGTTGCATGTAGGTACCCTGTTTAAGTGTTTCGTTAAAAAAGGTAAAGATAATGTTATGTTGTGTTTACATATAATAATCTATTTTTTAACTAAGTTCATACTGTAAAATGTATAGGTATATACATTCTGAAGTTTTGTGATTTCGGAAGCAAAGTGAACCAAATAATTGGAATGAGAAAGTAAAAATCGCACATAACTTAAAATAAAACCTTTATTCAAAAATAAAACTGTATATAATTATACATTATATAATAATATAAAAATTCGTATAATATTCACATTTTAAGGCAAGGTCATGGAATAATAACAGTACATTAATAAAATATTCAATTTTTTTTAATAGTTTGGCAAAAATGTCAAGCTTCAGCCATAAATAGCCTGAGATTTTTGCATTGGTCCGCAAAATAAATTTTGTATTAAATTTTTTTAACGAATAAAAACAAATAATAATAAAAACATTGTACTAAATCATTAAGCTACACGACGTTTGGAAAATACGATAATTCGGGCAATTTTAATTATCGAATTTCCCAAAAAAAATAATAAATAATTTTATTATTATCTTTTGAATTTTAATAAAAATGAAAACTTAAAAACTAATTTATAACAAGCAAAGTGAGAACGGAGAATTGATTTAACGAAATTAACTAATATGCACTATAATTAATTAACTAAGTGTAATTAAGGCAGTATACCAACTTGAAAACTTATACAGAAATATAATAATATCATGATTTTTTTGTATACATGGGGTGTATTATGAGTTTGGCACCGATTAATGATGAATTGTTATTCTAATAACATTTCGAATTTTCAAAATTTATATATCACATACATAGTATTCTGTATAACATGTTGCATATCTTGTATAACTCATATTCATTAGATCTTGAATGTTGTATAAAGTCGAAACATAGTAGAAGGAAAGTTAATAGAATAACAGAAACAAATGACAACGAATCTGTGATTTGATTAACACAAAGACAATTACAACGTTTTGCCGTTTCGCTATGGAACTCTCACCCCTTGTCAATCAGACAGGCTGAGTCTCTGAGTGCTTTTAAAAGACAAGTTAAAGCTTTTTATTTGTCTCTGTAACTCGTCTCTAAGCTCGCTTTCGCTACATTTCCATATTTCTTGATATGATTTTGCGAATGTGTTAAGTTACAATTTTGTATGCCACGCCCACTTTCTTTTGTTTTCTTTTTAAATAAGCTCCTTCCAGTAAAGGTTTAGCGATAAGACCGCCTTTTGTTTTTACCTAATTTGGCTTTCTGTACTTTGTATTTTTATATGGTATACAATAAAGTGTTTGTATTGTAAAATCTAATTTTGAAACATAAATTAATGAACCGAATTTTAAAAACGCATTAACGCATTCGATGTATTAAGTATATAATATTTTCCAAATTTAATTTCGATTGCATAAAGAAAACAAAAATAACAAGAAAATTAAATTATCCATACAACGAAAGATAATAGATATATAAAAGATAACAGTTAGAAAGAAAAGAGTAAGTAATGAAATTTAAAACAAAATAAATGTTTTCAAAGATAAGTTAACATAAGTTAATATATGTATGTAGAGTTTAGTGGAGAATAATAAGATGTTAACGGAAGATATCTCCTTGTCTATTATTCCTGTGAAAGTGAAAAATAATATTCAAAAGAATCAAGGAAATGAAAATAGAGGAAATTATGGAAATACATATATAGATAGAGCGCACACGTACTTCTGGGATGGAAAGTTTGGAAATTGAGAAAAGAGTTTGGAAACGTACAAACGCGGGGGGAAAGTAGGAGAACGGAGTGGAATGACCAAAAACGGAACGGAACGGAAAAAGGTGAGTGAGCGAGAGTAAGTGGGGTCCTCACTTGGAGTGCACGAGGTTGAGGAACTCCTCCCTGGTCTTGGGGTCGTCGCGGAACACGCCCAGCATCGTGGACGTCACCGTCTTGCTGTTGATCTTCTGCACTCCGCGCATCACCATGCACATGTGTCTGCAGACGTGGACAGCGGCAATGAACACTCTGAGTACATTTCCAAATATATACTTACATAATTATATAACTGACTGTTAACGGAAGCCAATTCCTATTAGCTGTAATAGCAATAGGTTTAAAAATTCCTGTATTCCCCGAAGACGTAGGCAGAGGAGTGTAGTACACTCCCACGTTTCACCGGTTACATCATCATCGTCATCATCAGCCAATGGCAGTCCACTGCTGGACACGGGCTTCCTCTGAGGATTTATGCCCACAATCCCCACGCTGGACATACGGGCCGGGGACCGCAGAGCACAGGCCCCGCGCCGCCTACGAGCACACGTACACGCCCTCGATGACGACGGCGACGCCGGCCGGCCGCACCGCCTGCGTCACGGCCACGGCGATCTGCTTCGTGAGCCGCTCCTGCACCTGCAGCCGCCGCGAGAAGATCTCCACGATCCTGCAACACGCGCGCACACTCACTGCGACACGGCATCGGTGGTCCCCTACCATTAGCACGGACGGACGGTTGAAATCCTGAGAGAAGTATCTATGAATCGCAGCTTAATCTCTCTACAAACGTATGAAAGTGAAGAATCTTGATTCTATATATGTATATTATGTAAGAGGTTTATCTAGAAAAGCCCTTTGTGTTCTTGCTCTGGCATGCGAATATGTTCTCACCTAGCCAGCTTACTGAGCCCCAGGATCTTGCCCTGCGGCAGGTAGCCGATGGACACCTTGCCGTAGAACGGCACGAGATGGTGCTCGCACATCGAGAACATCTCGATGTCTTTGACCACCACCATCTCGTCCGTGTCCTCGTCGAAGATCGCGTTGTTGAGGACCTCTGAAAATCATTCACAAAAAACGTGCTTCTAATTTTGGACGAAATATTTTCTTGACACCTGGAATTATTTTTATACCTGTCCATTAAATATAAAAAAAATTACAAAATAATTTAATAGAAAAGATTAATTTTCCCTAAAGCCTAGAAGATTCAATAACAATTTTGTTTAATCTATCAATACCTATATATAAAAATGAATCTCTATTTCCCTTAGTACACACATCACGCGTGAACAGCTGGACCGATTTGGCTAATTTTGTTCTTAAAATATTTGTGGAAGCGTGGAAAGGTTTTAGCGCTGAGAAACATAAATAAAATTGACGAAAAAACATGAAAATAAAGGAAAATCATGGTCGGAAATTCCGCGTCACCTGGTGGAAGGCAGAAGGACTATGACAGAAGGTCATGACAATGATAATTATTATGACAACTGTTTATGGTTTTAATCTAGAAAATACATGTTTTTCTTATGATCAGTTGTACGGGGCATGTTTACGTATTGGCAAACTTTCAAAAAACAAATAACAAAAATCGATACTTTAAAGGCATCTAAATACAGCAGAAAGTTGGAATCTTCTTTAAATTCTGTCGAAAATAACTGCAAAAGTGAAGTTTTCCATATTCCCGTACCGTTAAAGATTATTTTTACCACATATTTCTTTATCAAATTATTAAGAACTTACATCGTGTAATTATCTTGCAAGACCATATTTAGTAGATTTATATTCAAAATATGAATTACATTCAACATTCATTTTATTACCTTCTAAACTCTGATCGTAGCCCTTGGTGAAGAACAACATAGCTTTAGCGGCTCTCTCCGGTGTCTTTAGTAGACCCTGCCTTTCTGGGTCTTCTCCTAAGCCTGAAATATATTAAAGATGGATTATGTGATTTCATTTCCCAAAGTACTATTGTAATAAACAAAAATCATAATATCGTCGTAAATTAATCTGATATTGGACATAGAAGTTTTCTAAGAATAAGTATGGAAATTTATAATGCATTTAATCTATGGTAGGTGCCTAGTAGGTGAAGTAGACCTACACACAAAGATAATTAGTCAAATGTCGTATTTATTTATATAAAAGTTTACCTGTAAGCAATAGTTTATAGGAGTTGGCCATATCCGGCAGAAGTGCCTCCCTCGTAGGTGGTCGGTGATCCAGTTCCAAGTCGTGGTGGAATGTGCAGTTTTCATGACCTGGTAACAAAGAAACATTCATTATTTCGGGAAAAGAAAGCTGTATATACAAAATCGGCGCACGACGATTTACATTACAACTTTAGAAAACTGTATCCCACCATGTATGTGACCAAATCCATGATTCAGAAAACAAGTGACGCCATCTCTTGACAAAAATTGGAACTTCGTTGCGTGCCGTATATTCAATTCGTACAGGAGTAACTGGGTTACCAGCTTGCTAATTAAAAGACACAATAGCAAGTATTGTTTGTGCTTGTTGTGGCGTCTCTTGACGGATCTTACTATGATAGTGCGAATATTTCAATGGTATACCAACTTAGTACGTAATGCGAATTAATAGTATCACTTAAATTAACTTATAAACCATACAATTTAGGACTGTTCGCTAAATGGAGAACTATTGATACGATTATGAATAAATATATTAAAATAGTCGACATCGGTAACCGTTTTTATGAGGTGGTACATGATATTTATTTTATTATTGATTTATTTTATTACATTTTCTATAAACTTTTATGTTCCTTTATGATTGTTTCATTAACTCTTCATTGTTTAAAATAATGGTCAGGCGTAATGCCTGCTAGCATTCTCGATCAATGTACCGTTATGTATGTATATACTGAACTATTTTTAATATTTCTGTGGTAGTAATTTATATTTATTGATTTAGGTACTCGTCTCAAACGATAGACGGATTCCATTTATATTAACATTCTGGACCAGTCAAGTGTTATAGACATATTATTAATTTGTTACAGATAATTATATTGTAGTATTGTGCCTTGCATTTATGCGATCTACCCTCGATGTTTCGTTAATTATCGAAGAGTTTAAGAACGGGTCCAATTAAGTTATTAATTCGAAAACCGCATTTTGCATTTCGAGGTCACTTTAACGTTGAAAACCAGTTGTCGTGTTTTTTATTCATTAGTCCAAATGTTTAAATTGATTCGCTTCGGTAGCTTTTCGAACCAGCAAAAAGTTACATTACAATATACAAAAGCGCCGTTCTTAATTATAATTTATTTCGAATAACTCCATAGGTACTACCCTCGATACGGGAAAAATATTGGTGTTCATTTTAAATTTTTCTATGAAAAGTTTGGATGTGTAAAAAGTATTATAATTTTAATTATTAGATTTTTTACAGTTTTTATAAAAAAATTACCGGCTAAAACGGCTACTTAATTAATGTAAAATATAATTTAACTTAAAGCTTTTGTTAGAAAAGTACAAGTGAGCGACAAGCGATTAAAGATATTACTGTTTTAAGAATGATATATTCCTGATGTATTTAGTATTTTAACAAACTGATCGCACCGCACCTGCAGTTAAAGGCTTTAGAATCTCAATAAGTGTAACACCTAACAGAACTCAGAGGTAAACATCATACATATATTAGGCACACACTCTATGATAATGGTATGTATGGCATGCAGTTCACAATTAAATGTCTCATATTAATAACCTTGCCAATTTAATACTAACTACATATACAGTAAAACTGAATTCAATTGAATTACATTACTACTGCAGTTCAGGTACAGATACAGCGATAGTTACGATGTATATCGCTAATTTACCATAGAGCAACTGTTCCGATTAGTCTTCAGCGATACATACCCACATAGATTTCAGTGCTTCGACACTACAGCATCGCTATACATTCTTTTGCCAATTTAAACAGTGTTTGTATCTTAGTTCGCTAACAGGCGACGACGAAGCAAGTGGTTAAATGTGTATTCAAATAATTGCAAATCATTTGTATATTTATAACATTACCATAATGAATAGTCGAATTTTGAATCTAGTATTATTATTAAGTTTCAAATATTGCACAGCATTTATGAGTATATGTTTCAAGAAATTAGCATAATTTAATTGCCTGTAAAAATTTGTGTATATACGAACTTGGGATATAAAATATATCCTCTTAGAATGAGAAGCGTTAAAGGCATAGTTAAACTTATTAGTCAATATGCGAAGTTTGAATATAATGCACTTAATATAATTGATACTTGGGGAGGTTAAGAAGAAACTTTTGACAGATAAAAATGTCATTTTGACACCTCTTGACCGATAAAAATATAATTTGACACCTTTTGACAGTTAAAAATGTCATTCTTTTTTTGAGGTTAATCTTACCAGGCACTATTAACCTTAAGATTAAGGGAGAATGCCTCGTGTCTCAATGAGAAGTAGGTAGGTATATCTCAATGTATAAAACGGCACAAATATAATTTGTATATCTTCAAATTTATAAAATGCCGCCAGTGTTTTATCTTGAAATTATACAAATCATACGTTCGTGTCATATACATTTATATATAAGAATATATTATTTGCTTTATGTAAACATTTATCAATAAATTTATACATTGTAACATACATGAGCAATAACCAATAAAGAATGATATATGAAATAATAATAAACCGTACTTTTCTTGTATACATTAAATAACAAAATACAATGTATAGAGGCAATACATAGCAAGGTTTGAATCATGCGTTTAATGAATAATATAATAGAAAATCATTTTATATTTAAATAATTAAGTAAAGCAAAATAAACAATCAATTCATATTAAAAATTTTGGCTGAAGTAGTAAAGACCGCTTATAATAAATACATATTACAAAAAAAAACAAACCAGGCGTTGTCGAAGTTCGCGGTGTCATCGGGGTTCCGGGCACTTCTAATTCGCTTTCAGCATCATTTATATGAAAATTCTTAAGCGCTTCTGGCGCTTTTTTGTATTTGCTCACGAACGATCCTTTCACGTTGACATTGTCTACGCCGTTCTCTTTGTCTTCAGAAATTGAATTTCGAATTGAGCGCGAACTGACGCGACGGATCAACGAAGATGGCGGCACAGCTGGCTGATCGTTCAAATCCTTTCCGTTCACCGTCGCCATTATTCCATAAATTCTAAAAATTATCTACGATAATGACGTTCCTTTTATAATTTTTTTTAATAATTAACTATACACACGTGAGTTTAGTGCGGATAGCGGCGCGGTACTGCTATAATAATTGCCAAGTGTTTCACATCATGTTATCTTATTACAAATTAGTTGCTGCGACTCTCCCGATAACCCCCCGTTGATATTAATTACGGACCCTTTTAGTTATAAACGTGCGATTGAACTGTGATTATGTTTTAGCATACACGTGTCAACTTATTGCATGTCGCGTTTACAATGTATTGCAAATCGCGTAGTAATTAAGGATCATATACACTATTATAAAGTCAATATAATTATGAATATTTTAAAATATTGTTTTTTTTATTCCGATTATTACCTATAACTTGTCGCCTAATTAATTATTATTATTCCCTGCCCTGTAAGAAACTTGTCCCTCTATCCTTACAGACCTGCCGTGCTTCTTCTACATTCATCACTCTCTTCATACAAGCACGCCGGTTGCATAATTTACAGCGATAACATAAAAAAATATTTCGTATTTTTCATTACATTGCAAAATTAACGTTACCCAGTGTTATCGCAAAGGAGTCGAAGTGTAACAATATTTATAAATACATATTTGTAATTTTTTTTATCCCAAAGTTGCGTGAAGATTTAACTACAAAATGTATTGGAAGTTGATGGATACGTGAATGACTTTAATACACATTATAGGAACTGTATCTTTTTGTAGATCTTTTAGGTCAGAACTGACACCCTACTAAACCTTATGATATAGAAATTCACTATGTTCTAAATACATTTTAACGGCTGTGTAATCCGTCGTTGTGACCAATAAAGAATTTTTTGTAAATAAATAGATTACAGATTACATTCATTCGTGTGAATACTAGCCTACGTGTGAATACTACTTATTTCAACTTTGGCAGAAATTTATCATAAAATATAGTTTTATCCACACACCAACATGAAACTTAACAGAACATTTGTATCAATTAAAAATAATTACATATTCCGACTGGAAAATCACAGGCTATGAACAAAAAAAATGAACTAACCATAGAGTCTTTCCCGCCAAAACGAAAATCAATTTAATATGTAAGTATTCAACATTTGCTTGACAGGTGACATTTTTATTAACAGTCAGACAACATTTAGATTTTAGATGTCATTTATATTTCAAAGCATACTTACTGCGTAATTATTATTACGAGCGATCTAGTTATCCTTTCGTAGAGGTCAAAAACATCACGCCGGCGCTAGATCAAGGTGGTGTTAAATAAGACAACATGATTAATATCCGTATTTGTATTTATACGTGATGTAAATTGTAACAAGGTCGTGTGCTGGTCATATGTAACATCTTGTATCATGGATCGTAAATATATAGACAGACCACCGGATGTGACACATTAAATAAGTATAATGATGCGGAAGTTCCTTAGGATTGCCATAACAAACATTTTTTTCTAATTGCGCAATTGTCATTACACTTTTCTTTTAATTTCATGAATTTAACTACGTTCTGATGCACATCACATGTTAATGTACAGAAAAGTTTATTACCCTCTGTATGCCACTTACGGTCATTACTGACATATAAATATACAATTATTCAAATCATATTAATAACGTATTATAGATCCTACAAGACTTCTTTTCGGTTATCAAATATAAAATTATTACCATGATAATTACGCCTTTTGTATACTTAAATGTTAAAGATCATTATGCTTGTATATATCATTTTTATTGGTGTACAGAAATAAAGAGAATAAATAAATAAAATTAATAAATACATCGTCACGCAGGTCCGTTACAGGGTAGTCAGAAACCGGCGAATTCCAAATATCTTTATAATTACAGACGCAACGTGGTTTTTCTACATTCAAATCGCTCATCATAAAACAAAATATTGAAATAAATAATGAAAAAGAAAATGTTGCCCTAGTAAAGTCAGAACAGTTGCTAGTATGGATAATATAGTACATTACGACCAAAGTCACACTATGAAAGGAGAGGTCAGTGGCTAAGGTCGTCTCCATATCGACCGCGAGGTGCGAGTTTTTTAGCTACCTACCTTACAACAATCTGATATAGAGCGGAGATAACGTATCCGTTTGAATCGATACTAGGTATATCACTCTCTCTGACTATGACATTGCATTGCATTTTTTAACACCTTCAGTGATTTTTACATGGATCTTTGATACTGTATGAGAAAGTTCAGGTATATAGAAATATGACAGATAAAAGAGTGACAAAATGGTTATACAATGGCAAGGTTGTTGAATATTCGTACTGAAGAAGACCACGACCCACCTTGACCAAATCGATCATAATGAACGGTAGAGATTTAGCACTCCGTGCTCTCTGCCAACTCCGTGACGGACCCGGCGTGACAATATAATAATAATAGTCTTTGAAACTTTTCGATTTGCATTTCAGAACACTACGCAACAAGTTATAAAAATTTAAAACAGAGCAGTGGGGTTGACGATAAACGCTTGGAACGCCTGAGGTCTACATTCAGGACGTACACGATTCAAAACATCTGCCTCGGAGGCCTTTCACCACTTTCCAAAACATCGATACTCAAACATAACTATGATTATAAAACGCATTTTAATATCGAATTAGAATTTATTCGTATCGACGTTACCGTTCATGACGACTTTGTTTACGGAAACTGTCCGGAACAATAGACTGATTGTTTGAAAAACTATTTTAATATTGCGTAAATACGAGGCACAATGTGTTCTACTTGTTTATTTATTTTTATATAACACCTTAAGCAAAGGAGTGCAAAATGATGCAATGATATTCCCTCCCAGTCAACCTTGGCTGATGGGAAAACACATGATGGGATGATTATGGCAGTAAATATTACACCATCAAATGCTTCATCATGTCCCACAGTTGGGCTTCCTCGCAGACTAACTGGTTAAGTCCAATCTGGTACAGACTATACAGACTGTCATTTTCTCCTTACATGTCATTTACTCCTCACAATAGATAATAAAAACTATTGTCTCGATATTGTCCGATTGCTTGCTGATGATTTTTACGATTCTGGAGTTATTTTACTCCGTGCGATTGTGATGTTTGGGTTCAAGTGTACCAGTTCAACCAGTACTACTTAGTAGTAAGTGTTGAGGTCTGCGATAATACTCAAGAGCTACTTCAAGCATGCTCTACGTAAAGAGTTTGGGTGAAATTAAGCCATAAATACGCTGAGAGTCCTCCATGTTTTCTAGCAATACTTTGGGACTCGTGCTTTGGTACGAATCTCTCCAGCGACTGTGTTGCTTATGAAAAGTATTATTTTCAATGTGTCAGTGCTACAGACTGCCAAGCATCTGATTCTATGCCAATACTTAGGTGCATAATGACATGCAATTATCAATTATACATTATAAAACTAATTTTTTGAATTGATTTTTTGTTACTTTAATTGTGTAATGAATAATATTTAATAGGAAGGAGAACTTACCTCATTCTTCAACAGTTACAGAAATTGACATTTAATTTTAAAAACGACCATGATAATATAAAGTCAGAGATATCAAGACTCGAAACCCATACCACAGGAATGAGACATTAAAATCCTAATCGATATGCGCCCATAGGATTTTTAGCACATCACGGTATTGCCGCGGTCTGTCCAGCTACAGCTAAATGCCGTGGCCGCTTGTGGGCAGCAGCGTAGACGGTGCGACAGGCTGTGTCCTGCGATCTCCAACCCGCATGCCCAGCGTGGGGATTACGGGCATTACTCCTTAGGCCTGTGTCCAGCAATAGACTGCGATTATGATCATGATGACCCATAGGATTGTAATTGTATTACAGTATACAATGAATTTCCTCGCTTCACATTCCCTTTATTGGCATAAAATATTTATTTAATGTTCTAACCTTGAATTAAATATAAATGTATGAAAGTATAATAAATGTATTAGAAAGTGAATTTAGGAAAGTAGATCACCATACTGTTCACGCGAACCATAGATAAATTTCCAGTTTGTTTATAATATATTATAATTAGAATTAATTTTGAATTCCGAACGAATTCCATTCCATTGCGATACAAGCATTGCGATATTTGAATGCAAACGATTATTTTAAAAATCTCAAGTGTTTATTTGGATTATTTTCCAAATGTTATTTTTATAATTTTTAAAATGTTGTTAATTAAATTTCATTATTATGCAAGATGTTTAAATATTTATTGCCTGTTCATGTATATTTCATTTCATATACAAACATTTTAAAAATACATTATTATGCGTTTTGTTTATACACAAGAGGGCAGTTTTATAAATTTCTAATTAACATTGCGACAGTTCATTAGTACGATATTGTAATGCATTTGATTTTATATAAGAAAAATAAGTACCCGCAATAAATAGGAACACGTAACATCACGCCTGTATTCCACGACGAGGTAGGCAGAGGAGTGTAATACACTCCCACGTTTCACCAGTACGTTCCACTGTATAATAGATGTTGAGCCTATTGCGACACACCGGGCACATATCCAGACTCCGAGCCACTACTAGAAAATCTAAGTTACATAAACCCAATAAAGCACGACCCGGGATATGAACCCAGGAGCTCCCGATCGGCAGTCGCGCTTGCAACCAAGACGATCAACGAGGCAGTTATCAAATAGTAAATATTAGAGAAAAAAAATACTTTGATATGTAACAAAAAAGTCACAGGTTGCAGTTGTTTTTCCGTAGCAATAAAAAGAGAAAGGAAAAGAAAAAGGTTATTTCAACTACGAGACATACTACATTAAAAGTGGGAATACCTAAGCAAATTGGAAGTACAATATCTCGCATGTATTTCACCAAAGGTAAGCTGAAAAATGTAGTAATCATCCTTCACAGTTTTTGTCATATAATAGGAAGTGAAACGTTATCCTTACACCGGGCACAGATCCAGACTCTAACCATTTAAGGGAAATTTCAATTTTGGTAACCCAATAAAACTTTGACCAACCAGGGATTCGAAATTAGTCTCACTTGCAACCGCCATATGAAACTGGCAGTCGACGAAATAAGGAACAAGATAATACAGTTTAACAAAAGGAGCAAAAATATTAATTAAATATCACGTAGGATATGTAAGAAGTTTAACGCCAAATCTTGTGAGTTTGACGCCTTTTTGTATGTCTATGCGCTTTATCAAAGGATATTACAATCATTGTGTAATTAACATGAACAAAAACAGCGTAATGATTATACCGGGAATAATCGTTCTTGCCATTTGTAGGCAGTCACTATGTACAAAGTAATCATATAAATACAGTCGGTCTCTTTGAGATTACACCGTATTTTTCCATATGTAGTAACGTTGAAGAAAACATCGTGAGGAAGTCTACACCATTCTCCATAGTGTTTTCTAATGCGCGTGAAATCGGACACCACTCAATTGGCGAACGTGGCCATCATTGTACTGCAGTAGATGATGGTAATAATTTACAAGCTTATGTACCTGCATGTACTTACATTTACTGTCTTATTATTACAGATTAACGCCCGCCGGTCGATTCTAGAAGTTTCAAATTGAGCGTACTTTTTGTTACCACAAACGACATGACATGACGAATGCCCACGAATTGGTAGAAAAATTATGAAGTTTAAGAAAAAGTACATGGAGATGATATTTTGTAAGTAATCCTTCAAGAAACGCAGTGATGTGCAAATTATTGTACTGGTTGCACGTTGGATGCACTAAGTTGTGCACTCCCCCCAAACCATTTAGGTATCTCCCGATAACTGGTCATGCATATATTTGCATACGATTTGCCTATAGTTTTACAATCGACCGCCTCTCTGAGGTCAACCCTCCTTTGGAATATTGTCGATATCTACCCTACCATCATACCCTTCATCATCCTCAATCATTGTAGAATAAAAAGTAAGTTTTCAAATTCGAAATTAATATATCTATGTAGTCACGCTCGGTACCTTACTGGGTACTCAGGGAGCACAGATGAATAAATATCTCTATTCTAACAGACCTGTAGTCCATCTTCATAAAGTTTCGTCGAGTTTAAAGAGTTTTGACTTATTTAGCTTTATTTAGTTTTGACCATCAGCTTATTTAAACGCTATGTAAACCGGATGTTACAATGCCCGGTTTAAATTGTGATTTAACTAGCGTCCATACATAGTAATTCAATGATATTACACTACACGTTGATTAATATGATACAATTATTGTGTAGTGGATATAAAAATTGCTAGATTTATATGTATGTATTTATAAAGTAATTTAACGTTTACAGAACAATGTTCTAACCGAGTAAATTATCCAGTGTCCTTGCTAAAGCCGGGCGTTCACTTGTCCTTTACGACTGCCCAGATTTTGTGAGTTTTGATCGTATCACCATTAAAGTAAGGTTGTGTTCACTGTGAGTAGGACTGAGCGGGAGCAGAACATGTGCGTAGCGTATAAACGTCAATTCGCAAGACATATTTGTACACCAATCCTTTTATTCTTTCGCTGTTGGATACAAGTCTCACAATAAGAAGAGTTATGGCCATAGTCTGAAAACTATTTTGGTATAAACTTTCTATGTGCTGGGTTAACTCAGGTATGTTCTTTCGGGATATCTCGTCTGGTTTTGAACCTATCCGAGATACTTCGTAACGAGCTACCACAGATCACAGCGAGGTCGCGCGAAAACTATAACATATTTTATTTTTACATTTTATTTAGGACCATCGACAGAGATTAGAACATAAAATAAACATGCGTGTATATGTACGAGTACATGCTGCCTCGTTGGTCGTGTTGGTTGCAAGTGCGACTGCCGAACGGGAGGTCCTGGGTTCGATTCCCGGGTCGGG
>DWDV01000671.1:0-15568 GCA_018245615.1 Mimoniades ocyalus
CTCGTGTGACCGGCTATGCGTCAAAATATTTGCGTTGCGACGACGCAACGCAACGCAACGCGCCGTGTGGACCGGCCGTAACGCAGGCTCACGTCCGACGAACTTTGAACCAGATAGCCGTGCGTGATATCCCAAGATATTTATTTACCTTCTGCTTATTGTGATTTTCGAAAATAAATTATTACGTCTATGCAATTCGAAAAATAATAGGGATTTGGGAAAGAAGCTATCATGGTGTTCTCTTATTTCCATGTTTAATTTTTTTTCATTTTTCAATGATTGATAATAAGAGCACAAACGACATAAGTTATAGTTGCGGCAAATATTTGTGCGTATTTTTCCGAATTCATGTACATAGTTCTACTCTCTAAGTCCATTGACGGCAATGCACGTCGTGAACCAGGGTTAACGGATTTGCAGGGCCATTATACTTCGGAGAAGCCAAACAACTAGATGTAATAGTTCCACGTGCTATTACCGTTGAAGCTTTTTTACGAAGGGTAATCGGAGTAAGCAGTCTTATCTTTCTCAAGTTCGTAATTTGTAAGGTTTGTTGTCTACCTCGTGTCAGCTTGCCGTGCTGTTTGGGCAAAATTATTGTATTGGCTATAATTCTTTCAATACGTGACACATGTCTCGTGGCACCAAAGGTCTCTAAACACTTTCCCGCTTTGTTCCGGAACAGATTGATGTTTAATTAACAAGTAAGAAGTAAGTAAGAACAAATTATGGTAAAAAATGATTACCTATGAGAGAGCACAGCTCTATAATAAAATACCACCGTGTATAAAAAATGTACACTCATCCAACACATTTAAAATTAAGCTAGCAGATTATATTTATACAAACACATGACCATTTGATTAAATGTGTTGCATGGGTTTGTAATAAAGTAATTAATACGTTTTATACCTAATATACAGTAAGGCGCATGAATATTAAATGTAATTAAGCTAGTAATGTTCCCATACAAGTAACTTGTATAGTCTTATTTGAGAATAAAGTTCTTTAAACCTAAACCTAATTTCTGTTAGATGTTTCTGTCTCGATAGCCTCTTGAGAGCCCTTAACATTTGTGCAGTATTCTCCGATGCACAGACACATGCATGGTGCTAATCAACTAGCGAGCGATCACATGTTCCAACACGACGGGTTCCAGCTCGGCATTAGACAATTTGATTTACTGTGCAATTACAAATACGGCAGAATTGCGTAACATCGGATTAGTCCATGAATAAGTAAAAGTAAATGGCAAAAATGTGGAGCGAAAGTTAATAATAGAAACAACCTTAAAGAAGGCAGGATGAAACATTTCGTAGAATGCAAAAAGCATTCAGCGACAGTAGAAATAGCTGGCAGGACGACACAGGACAATACGTGAACAAACAAAAGACAGCGAACGACGCGCGACTCGCATTGCAATAGGAGGACTGTCACATGACCAAAGCACACATGTTATATTCAAGCTAAATAAATACAGTAGTCTTCAACCATTGTAAAAGAATATCTCGAATTATTGTTAATGTTTCGATAAATAATACCTATGTACCTACCTCTTCGGGGATAACAGGCGTGATGTTACGTTTTCGTGTCATTAATTAATACTTTAACCGCATAATTGTATCAAATGGTAAAATTCTATAAATTTCGCATAAAGGTAAAATTTTAATTTCTTTATCTGATGATTTAAGGGTTATAAGTGCTGCCACGTATTCAGATGAAATTTTAAGTGATATTATATCGATAATAATACATACATACATACATATCTTCACGCCAGGTCCCTTGTGGGGTGCCAAATATCTCTATTCTTACACACCTGTCCTGCTTCGGCCACATTCATCACTCTTTTCATACATACACGCCGGTTTCGGAGACTTCTAACGTCCCCATCACTTAAAACCTTATTTATTTGGTCTAGATAGGTGACTCTTGGTCTCCCTCGGCACATGCGTCCATCGACATTCGCATTGTATATCTGTTCCGTCATTCTTTCATCAGCCATTTTCTCAACATGTCCGAACCATCGGAGCATGCCCTTTCTCATTTTTACAGCGACACTCTCTTTCATACAAAGCATCTTTCTTACATCAGAATTACAAACACGGTCGGCGAGTGTTAAGCCACATAATATCGATAATAATACTGTATGATTTCGATTATAAATTAATAAACAACATTAATGAAAATTATAATATTGTAAGTAGCAAGAGCGGATCCAGCTTTGGCGCCAAGGAGGAAGGGTAGGGGGAGGGGTTATATAGTCGTGGTCAAATCACAAGTTATGGTTTAAATTTGATAATAATAGATACAAGTAAAAAGTAGATATTTTATTAATAAATGTAAGTACTGTACTTAAAAACGCCTACCTATATTTAAATAACAAAATCATGGATCCGCCCTTGGCCCAGGGGGGGGGGGGGGTCATGACTCGAGCCCCCCCCTCCCCCCGATCCGCCCTTGGTAAGTAATAATGATAAAATAAGTATTAAGATACAGATACATTATTCAGCAAACTTCGTTTATGTTATGAAATTTCCGTTGTCACAAGTACACAAATGTGTACTTGTGACAACGCCATAAGCATAGGCTTGTTTTAATTCGACAAGTCTGCAATTGTACTTTCTTGTCTAGCTAGATGTTTACCATGTCATTTCACGTGATGGACAAAATTCTAACATGGTGTTTTAAGAACCTTTATTAAATCTTTTAACGCTTGTCGAATCCAATACTACTCCAAATGCAATATACAAGATTGTGTCTTGTATTTGTGCCTTTTGGGACACACGCATTCTGTACAGTAGGTGGCGAGGTCGCGGTTCGCATAGCAATTAGACGGTCGCTTCTTTAATGCGGATGGACATGACACATAACGCTATAAATGAATTATAATGAATATTTTATTCGTGCCAACCAGCCTTCCAGGACTCCATCGAAATTAAGAACTATGCACAAAGAAAACGTCCATTGAATTTGCTGTAAACATATAAGTACGTATACTACTTGGAATTGTTGAACAGGGAACGGTTGGAAAGAACCAACTAAAAGTAACGACATCACGAGAGTTCAGCATTGTTTGGTTCGAATAAAAACGGATTCAACTGGTTAGTCACATGAATATTGTAGTTAATAATTCTTTGAAGCCAGTTAGGCCAGACTTAGGTTAAGTTTAAATAAAGAAATACTGCGCATAATAATATTATAGGACACCGTAAAAGATGACTTAAAACACAATTATTGATATATTTATAATACTTGACGGACCCACAATATCAAAAACAAGGGCAAACATTTGATCTATATTTCTGTCTGTAAATATAAGTTTGGTACATCAGCTGTTCCAAAGTCGAATTGTTTAAAAAGCACCATAAAATTACTATTATTCATCAATATTGCCAATTATACGGATACATTAAATGTTACGATACACAAGTATCGCATCTCAACAGATCGACTTTTTCCGCTGTATAACATGATGAGCGCTTACAACAAAGGTTTAATAACCGTTGACGTCAAGCGACCCCACTGTTCATTAAACCGTTTATTCGCGGTCGCGAAGTTGATCTGTTAACAAAGAATAAGTCATTTTAAGTCCAGACAAAAGACAAATAAACTGCTACGTACACCCGCTAATGAACACTGGCATTGATCCTCCAATAACTCTCAGCTTATACCACTATAATTATAGTTTCCTTACTTGGATATTAGTACACGTTGTTTAAAAATGTAACATCACGCCTGTAATCCCCGAAGAGATAGGAAGAGGAATTTAGGACACTTCCATGTCTCATTAGTTGCGTTCACGTCACACTATACACTAGGTGGTGAGTCTAATTCCAAAGGCCGGACACATATCCAGATCCACACCCACTCCCAGCCACTACTAGAAAATCTAATAGTGTCCAATCCGGGATTTGAACTCAGGACTTCACGATCGACAGTCGCGCTTGGGATTGACACGAACAACGAGGCAGTCAAATTCAAATTCAAATATCATTTATTCAAAATTGGTTCATTACAACACTTTTTGCACGTCAAGATGAAACTACCACTGTTTCGGAAAATGCCTCGCTTTGGAGAAGAAGCGGCGAAAGAAACTTCATAGGTGTGCTTCTGCATCTTTTAAAATAACAAATTACATAAATTAATAAATTAATTTAAATTATACATATACTAATTAGGGAATATTATTTAATATTGTTACATCAAACTGTTCATTTTACGATAAGAATTATTATCTATTTTACAAGATGTTACATAGTTGAGATGGAATTAATGAAGATTCATAACGAAAATGTTCTCTAGATACGTGTGGAATCAGCCAACCCGCACTTGGCCAGCGTGGCAGACTATGCCCTTAACCCTCTAAATCTGAGAGGAGACCCATGTTTCAACAGTAAAAATCACTGTTTAATATTGACCTAACATTCATGTTGATATCCTTCAGTTATCCTTATCTAACCTAATATTTACATCCACAAATGGAAATTCTCGTAAGCATCTAATAATCTAACAAAGCGTGTAAAATGCAGCGTGAAGACGACTCTTAAGGATTGTTGTTTGATAGATAAATTTGTACGTTTATACGCCAACGTCCGTGGTTGTAATGAATTTGAGATCCGTAGGTGGGTGCCCATGGACCATTAGCGCGGCAGGAGAGTCGCTAGTTAGCGTGCTAAATTGATATCTCCGCCCACGCGATGAGTGTAAACGGTCAAAAATTTGTAATTTAGAATAGATTAGTAGTGTTTTAGCCGTTTGTAACATCACTTTACGAATGGATTTCTACTAAATGTACCGGAAGTTTTCGACATTAAGAGGTGTTGTTTAGTGATTTTGTATTAAACGAATCTAACTTGTGTTTACAGAAAAATTCATTTAAACTTAAATTAACTACTTGAGTATTTGAGAACTGGAAGAGCTCTGATCGGAGCATGATGACAGAGGAAATAATTTCGTAAGGTAGAACAAAAAGCATAGCGAAAATATTCATGTATTTGTCATCAGTTACTTGAATAGAAAGTAATAATGATCAGCGATAAAACTTAATTGATCGTACGTTTGTAAGTACGTGAAAAAAAATGAAATAAAGCTGTTAATCTATCTTTTACACAAACTATTCGTACTACTGATGTAAGTAGGTATGTGAAAAAAATATTAAATAAAACTTTTGATCTATCTTGTACGCCAACTATTCGTACTACGCAAGTACGTGAAAATAGATCGAAATAAAATTTTCAATTTATCCTTTACACGAACTATTCGTAATTCGCGAGTAAGTAGGTACGTGAAAAAACAAAATGGAAATAAAACTTTTTATCCATCAGTTTAGTGCGAGGCTGCAAAAGTGTAAAGTGCAGTGAGGCAGGCGCGCGTATATCACCCCCCGATCCATAAATCGACAGCACTGAAGTATGTCGCACGCCGCGAGCACTGACTGTTTTAATAAAACTGCAATTAGAATCGTAAACATTATAACACTTTCAAATACATACCCGTCGATCATCATCAGCCTATCTGAATCCACTACTGGACATAGACCTCCCTTCGAGAGCAACATCACACCATCCTTGACTTATCTGTACCCTTACATTTAATTATTTTGGTGATTCGTAGATTTATCACCTATTTTTTGTGCCCGGTGGATGGCAATAAGCTAACTCCCTATCCCATTCGACATGTAACATTACTAGCTAAACGTGGGAGTGTACTACACCCCTCCTTCAATGTGATGTTACGTTAAAAGTGACGTACGTATAAAGTATGATCAAAATCTAACATCCTAGATAACACAAGACATTTTATGTTTCCCAAAAGGGAATAGAACAAATATGTCTTGTAGCTTATTAATCATTTGGTCTCTGGCTTCTTTAATCCTGTTTATCGCACACATACCTATGCTCCATTGCTACAAAATAATTTGGTATTTATGTATTGTCCATGTTATCAGAAGTCAGGCGTATTTTCCACAGTCTCCCTACCCTGAGCTCTTACACCGTATGTTAATGTCAAAAATACGCATTCAGATACCGTTATCGATATCCTATTACACATTAATCGCTAACCATTATCTCAAGTTAATATGTAATAGACCTACTACATTGTACAATTGACATAAACATAATTAAGTACATAGGTATATGTCTGTGTATTTTATTAATAATGCATGTAAAGTACAGGTTGTTTTATTGCTTGTCACCTCTGTATACCAGGCTTCCATCAGCCAGTATGCGTTTCTACAATGAATGAATATACTTCCGTGAACATCGAGTAAACATCAGAGAGCTTTAGCCACATAGGCAATAAAGTACGTAGATAAAGCCGAGAAAAACTGTAGGCAGTGTGAGAGAACAGTAGAGCACCGCGGCACGTGAGGCACCCACGGGCGGGCGAGTGCCATCGACTACACGATATGGTGGCCATGGATTAGACGTTACAGTGGACATATAAAAAATCGTAAAGTCACGCCTATAATCTCCGACGAGGTAGGCAGAGAAATATAGTACACCCCCATGTTTCACCAGTTACGTTCACGTCTCGCTATGGAATAGGTGGTGAGCCTATTGTCATACACCGGGCACATTTCCAGACTTCAAGCCACTACCAAAAAATCTAAATTAATCTAAATCTAAAACATAGCCTCATTAAAAAATAAGTATACTTCCTCATCGTTCATACGTGTATACAGTACAATGAAAAAAGAGTGCATAACAATGTTGCAAAGTAAAGTAAATGAAAAGTAAAAATGCAAAGTAAATGAAAATTATAAGCTACAGAGCCGACAGTAGGTTTAATGAATGTGTATTTAATGTGCACGATGTAATTTGGTATTGATTGTGGTGTTGATGGTGTAGAATGTAGAGCATGTTTTTCAATTGTTTTTTTGCTGTAACACAATTATAAAGAGTAAGAATTAAGTGAATGTAGGAAATCAAATTGATTTTAGAACGAGTAGGTACATAATGTTACGCTGAATATATTGATGATTAAATTTGATGAAAATTTGGATGTAATGGGTTGTGACATTACGGTATCCCACTAAGTAAGTCCCACTAATCCCAAACAGTAAGAATTTTAATACAATTTTGTGAAAATATTAATTGTACGGTTTCAGTTTTAATCTGCGAGAAACTCAGGGCATACTAAGGCAGGCTGCACAATTGTAAAAAAAACTTCTACCCAGCAGTGGTACATAAAAATGGATGCAGCCGGTCAGTAAGTAAATCTAGGCTTATTACGTCATATAAATATCTTGATACCAATATATTGTGATACGAATACGTACAAAAGCGGATTAGATTAAAAATGTTGTAAGTGCGAACATAGTTCTGCCCACTTTTGTGCTCTTTTGTAATATTTTCAGTGATTGTTCTATGGGTTTCCTGGAAGAACTCGCTTATAAATAATCAATAA
Organism: Mimoniades ocyalus; assembly: GCA_018245615.1. Lineage (NCBI taxonomy): Eukaryota > Metazoa > Arthropoda > Insecta > Lepidoptera > Hesperiidae > Mimoniades > Mimoniades ocyalus. The sequence continues at coordinate 7,414 of DWDV01000671.1, forward strand.
GATCGCCCACTGTTTACATTGATTGGGTACATAAACTGTAATACCTCTTATGTAGTTCTATAAAGATCAATCTGTGTATCTGTATTTGTTGTAGCAAATATTCCCCAATATAATTGTCCTATTATCTGACAAACCTGGCAACACTGTACAGAACACATGGCACGCGAAAATTATTGCCGCACGGATTTTTCGAGAGCATTAATGCAAATTTATCGAGCCGCGCAGCGCTAATTGCGAACGACGCGCGCCCGCTGATTGTTTTCTCGTCCGATTTATGGCAACACCTATTGCAGATTTAAAGCTTTAATTGTAAACGATTCGCGTGTTTTATTGGATAGTAGGCTAGTATTTATTCGAGTGGACGCGGTGCTGCGGTCTCGCTTATTGATTTTCCTACCCTGTTTGCACTGGCCAGCAGTTTCAAGTTTCACCTGTCGCAACTTCGGACACGTTATGATTTATGGTTTGTCGTGTACGTAACTAAAGTTGTGAACTTAGTGATACATGTGTAGTTAAATGTATTTACTTAGGTACTTCTTAAAACTTTGAATTGGTATTATATAAGATTTCGATAGTAAAACTAAAGAAATCTAAATCACGAAATTGCAACACAAAAGTAATCAAAAATATAGGTTCTTTATTACTTGTCTTAATTATAGGAAGATATGATACAGGTAACCTAGATCAATAAATGTAGGTGTTACTCAACTGGATTGTTCTCAAATGAATGTTGATATCTAATACCTCTTTGTATATAATCAAAATTTACTCTTTTCAGTTATCTTTTTTTATAAACATGTTTAATAACATCAGCAAATTTTGAATATTAAAACAACCAACTTAAATGTTCCATGAATATGTACGTAGGTGGAAGCAATATCAATAAATTGATAATTAGGTACTATAGAAAACGACCGTAATTTGTGTTCATAAGACAGGAATGAGGCAGTTCGTTACAGCGGACCATTACCGATTTAAGTTCTCATTTCAGCAATAAAACGAAAGAGCGTGATTAAAGCTCTTTACAGAAATGTTAAGTGTCTACGGAATCGCGTAATTGTAAATGAACATAGCGTGAACAGTGGAAAGTGTCGTTAAACGTAAAAATTAGCGCTCAGCAAAGGTAGGAACGTGTTAATAAATTGTGTGACGTCACATTCGAGCAGTTAACAAAGTTAAGTGGCGGCCAGGGGCGTTTCCCGCCTTTTTCGCTTAAGTTTTCCGCGCCGCCGGCACCGGAAGTTCGGCCATTATTATTTTACGCGGGCAACAAGCGGCGCGATAATATCCTACGCTTCAGCCAGGTCCGTGCTTAAGACTGTCTTTAATGGCCGAACGTGTCTTCCTACTTCTCGCTTAATAGGTGTAATAATTTAAACAAAAAGCCAGATTTTAAATTAGGAACCGCGTCTTATCCACAGAGAAGGGTTTTAAATCAGGCAGTCCAGCTTGATATATTAGACGACTGAGTAAAGAGGCCATTATTTAATTAAAACTAACAAATGTTATATAGATTATTCTTTGTGTTTGATTTAAATGATTGGTTTCATTTGCATTTGTCTAACTGGGAGGGAAGAGTGAACATTTACTTCCAAATATAATGTATCGATAACCCTAATAGAATCTTTTCAGAAGACATATTTGCGGTTTTAACAAACAACATTATAATAATAACATATCGCATATTTTTCCTCAAAGACAGTGGTAGAGGAGTGGCAGTACAATACACCTATTATGCCATACACCCCACCATGGAATAGGGGGTAAGCCGCTTGCCAAAAACCTAGCACAAATCCAGACTACTAAGTATGTAAAATTAGAAAAACCCCATAATATTTTGCCCGATCCTGAGATTGAACTTAGGACCTCGCGATCAGCAGTAACGCTGCCAGCCAGTCAACCAACGTAACTCGTTACTTTCAACATTATTCCTTACATTCTAAATTATTGAACTGGACATTTTAAATCATTATTAGCTTAATAACTTTACCCTCCAGACGATTTCATACTGGATAAATAAATATTAAAACGCCAAAAAAAATCTTGACACTTTGTAACAAACAACAAAATATCTTTGAATTTCCTGGCCAGGATCCTAGCCTATTGATCAAAAATGTAAGCGGATTTAGGGTAGTTGCGGCCAGGTTTTATTTTCCCCTATTGTCTCACACAGTGCGGGCTGATTTACGGGTCCAAGGGACACCCGGCCCGGCTTCGTCCCGGCTGAAACTTGTTCAGGAATTGTTGAACATGTCGACCCCGTGACATGTGCGGAAGGTAACTGCGGCCTGCTACTAACCAAACACACAATGGTTTTTCTCATAGTTGTGCCACTTTTCGATTTAGTTATGTTATATGGTCTCATTAATGAAATAAAAATAATGATACGAATGGATGAATGCGATGATCATTAAGGAGTATACGCAATGTGAGTGCAGCTTGTAGGTAAATCGAGGAATTATGTTAACAGACTTGTGTCCGGTATGTGGCACTAGGCTCACACGCTGTAGCATAGCCCGACGTAAACGTAACTGATGGGACATGGAAGTATACTATTTTCCCCTGCGTAACTTTTTGGAGATTGCAAGCGTGATGTTATGTTTATGTAGAGATGTTATGTTTGTTTATGTTATGTTATGTTATGTTTATGTTATGTTTATGTAGAGATGTTATGTTATGTTTGTTTATGTTATGTTATGTTTATGTAGAGATGTTATGTTGTTTGTTTATGTTATGTTATGTTTATTTAGAGATCAATGAAAGTAGTAACTAAGATTAAACGTAGTAACTGGTAAAACGTTAGAGTATTTTTTCTATCTTCTTCTGCCTGCTTCTTCGGGGAAATAGAGGCGTTTTAAAAGTGAATAGCTATTATTGTATACTAAGTTTTTATTTTACTACCGAAAGGATTCAAAATGTGGCAGACAGAAATCAAATACTAGATATTAATGCGTATATTGGTCATGAGATCTTAAAGTTTTCCTTCAAACAACCTTATATAGTAAATATGTACATGTTAATTATCCGCTATATATTTGCATGTATTGTATAATAATAATAATAATAATAATAATAATAATAATGATTTATTAACCAAAATTGAGGACATAGGTACATATGTTAGGAGCCCTGACTCCTAGAAAAGCGTAAGCTGTGGCTTAGGAGTCAGTTCCTTCCCAAAATTGGTACAATTGTATGTAATGTAGTTTATCAATCATCTCGTTACCAAAACACAGATTCTGTGTACTTTTGGAATCATATGGCCACATGCGGAAATATCCCACAATGCTTATTATTCCTTTATACTAGGAACTGTAATAACAATATATTTATTATCATAAAAAAACTATTTACGATAGCTTGGAACATATCGAAAACCTAATAAACTAAACATTGGCAATAGGGGTTGATTTAGCTGTAAGCTACTATACCTACCGACAATTAATTCGCCTAAAATAAAACCACGAACCCACGTGAAAATCAACCCACGCGAACCAACTTTCACATGGATATTAAAATCGTCTACCGCTAGCGTGAAATAGTTGTCAGTACATTGTGCGTTAAATTATTCACGGCGTGTACCTATCCGACGCTCTGGATCTTTCGGCGATCGTGCGATATGGGAAATTACACGCGTTTACATATATCATGTTCCATCGCGGTGTTGCCCGCCTGATGACAGCTATGACAATGTAGGAGTTTCTATGTATGTGTATAGATTTTTGTTGAGTTAGCTTAATGAACGTCACAGACGGAGCTGTAATATAGATACGTTCTATGAATTTTTGTTTGTACTAGGAGAATAATAAATGTACAAAACGCACGTCTCTTAGAGGCTGTCTGATGGAAATATTTAGGAATCAATGATCTCTGGTTACCCCCTAAGGTACCTGGCGTGGTCGTATAATAATAGTATCAGTAATATTTACTATGACTGCTATCACCGAAGAGGTAGGCAGAGTGTAGTAAACTCCAAAGTTTTACCAGTTACAATTACGTCCGACTATGGCATTAGTGGCGAGTCTATTGCCATACACCGAGCACAAATCCATACTCCGACCGTCTATTAGAAAATCTAACTTCAAAAAATCCAATAAATAGTGCCCTAGCCGGAATTTGAACCCAGGACTCTCAATCGGCAGTCCCGCTGCAACCAACACCACAAACGAGACAGTCATATAAAACATAAATATATCACAACAGTGTATTGTAATATATATAACGAGTATTATAGCTCCGTCTGTGACGACCTTAATGGTGTTTATACAAACATACACAAACCACTGGGTATTAGAGTCGTGTTGGATTTTGAAATTGTGGTTTTATGTAACAGATTGTGGGATTTTGTTTTATTATAGGTGCAGATCGTTGGTAGATAGTTTGTAGTAGATGTGCGATTATCTACGATGAGAATACATGTTTTTTTCCTTCAAACAGCAATATGTGCGTTATTGATTACCATTTTAGGTAAATGTTAGAAGAGACAGACTGGGCAAAGGGTCTTAAATTGACATCATTGTAATTAGTGATATTTTTTGAGATATATTTATTCATAATAATATGTAATATCAAGATATAGATAGATATGAAGAAATAAACAGTGTCTGGAATTTTTCGAAAGAACATACAAAACAATTTCAATATTCTATCCAAATGTATTATGATTAGCTATCAAAAATATCTGCCGAAATGATGGAATGTTGCAAAATACAAAATCAGGATTGCTGATTGATGTGTATGTACAGAATAAACCGGCAATTTTAAGGTAGCCCGAGGCGCGATTATTAAAAATTAATCGCGCGCTTTCATTGATACGTGGATGATTCGAGTGAGCGCATCCGGTCGCCGAGCCGACGTTACCCGCCCTGCTAGTGTTGCCAGCGCTTCAGATTATGTTCAGGATCTCCAATAATATGTTTTTTTTTTCATCGACCAAATTTTATTTCAATATTTGATGTGCTATAAGTATTTTCTTATCCATGTCCATGATGATTTTATTAATTTTCAATAATATGACATAAAATAATATTTTAAAAAAAATATCTACTTTATTCAAAATATCCTGAAATTAAAATAGTGCATTATAGTAATTATATTAATTGGTTCAGCACAAATAAAACATATTTAATAATAACAAATACTGCATGGAAATACAATCTACATCTACACTACATCGAATAGCCAATTACATTATTTAGTTGTTGAGTTTCCGCAATTCTGTCCTGATGTTTTCCCATATTCGATATGGCAACACTACAACCGACGATTCAATTCGACACATCTTCAGGGTTTCACCTCGCCCAATAATTACAGAGCGGTATCATTAACCCGAGCGAGCACAACAAAACGTAATAACGTTGCAATTAGACGGTGGCTGTCATTAGATTATAATAGAGTTTCGTACAATTTGTGAGTAAAATCGTCAAGCGTGTCACATTACCAGAGTCCATTAGGGCGTTTACACAACACGGAATTGAAACGAGCGGCCCACAGATTATCGTGATAGACAAACAGACCGCTTTGTCTCGATAATAACACCTTATAGCGGCTGTTCCAAATGTTTCACGACATTTCTGTGTACCTACTACAATATCAATCCGATAAACTACCGCGTATTGTACTTTTGTAACAGTCCTTTCTACTTTTCTCATTGCATTAAATTAATTATAATTGTCGGTATATATATTTACAGTTCACAGATTATCGTGATAGAGAAATAGACCGCTTTGTCTCGATAGTAACACCTTATAGCGGCTGTTCCAAATATGTTACGACATTTCTGCGTATTACGCTGTCAAATCCATAAACTACGACGTATTGAACCTTTATAATATTCCTTTCTACTTTTCTCAAAGCGATTTTTTTAATTATTGTTTTAAATACATATACTTAATAGACATAATATATTTATAATGATAAATGAAAACCTAAAACCCTAGAAATCACCGAAACAGACGTGCATAGGTGAAAAGAATGATGAATGTAGCACTCACTGCGTTCTGCCTACCCTGTAAGGGACCTGGCATGATGGTATAACAATGAAAACGCTAAACTAGTAGTCTATTTCGAAACCCTATCAATTTTTTTATCCGCTATCAAAGGATATGTTGACATGATCGGATAATACATCGATCATACTATGTAGCCCAATAACATAAACATGTGGCCGGGTAACAAATGCGTATCCGGGTGAATTCGGCGGCAAGCGATAATATCCACACGTTTCGTATTAGGATCGCTGATAAGATCATATCGGCGTCAGTTAAATAACATGTTTCCTGCAATCATCGTCGTAATTCTAATAATATAATTACCATTTTCGACCGCTGCCTTTTCAGTGTTATAATGACCCACAAACATTGTGGCGATTAAGCAACGCGCGTATTACACTAAGCCGTCATTATGTTGCATTGAATTTGTGCAGCGGTCGTGCTGACGAAAAATATATATAGACAAAAGAAACTATGTATGTATATATCAACATGGATATGGTATACAAATTCAGTACCTACAACACATCATCACCGGCTAGTTCCGGTTGACTTCTGGACGTAGGTGTTTCCAATATCACCAAATCAAATCGAAGTGTTTTTTTGTACATATAGGTAAAAATATTACAAAAAAAATATATAATTACCGTGCGCTGTATGCGACCTGTTAAGATATACAGTTCTATAATATAATACCACTGAGCCCGATCTTCATCTCTTCATTTCCAACCGCTTCCAGCCACTTTAACTATAACCACAGCAGACCACATGATGCTATTATTATTAACACAACTTTAAATCGTCAACATTATCATCAATTCCTTTATCAACCCACTGTTGAACATAATTCTCTTCTCCAAGTAAGAACAAAACAGAGTTAAACTACGTTAGCGAAATGTGGTTTGGTAGTCTTTACACTTCTTGGAGAAGATTATGGTGAACTTAAAGTGTACAAGTTTTCTCACGTTTTTCGTTCTCACGTTTTTAGTTTCAGCTATTGATATTTGAAGTTTTAAATCGTATTCGAAATACATATTTGTTTTTTTTTTTTGTTTTGTTTCAAGTACCAATATTTCCTGATGTTGTCTGCAAATGTTACATTGCTAACAAAGCACCTCGATGTATCGTTCTTGGTTTATTAACCCTCAATACTTCAAGTCGCGAGTATCAACGGTTATAACGTTTACAAAATAATCGTTTAAGCCTCATTATGATGGAAATGAAACACGACTTCCGACACACATTCATCTCTGCGTCGGTAACGGGTCGGCCCAGTCATTTGGTTGAAAAATTTATAATTAACCACCTAAGTGATCAGTGGTGGCAATAACCGCGGCATGGAGCATATGCTGCGTGATTTTTATTAATTATAAAGGAACTCGGAAGTATTGCCTTACACTATTTCTACCGCAATTTTGTACACATCTCTTTCTTGTAAATGATGTCTTGACGCTTTTGCATTGCATAGGTATATATGGAAATAATTCAACTTTATATCACGCCTGTATTACTCCGAAGGGTTAGACAGAGAATGTAGTACCTACTCCGACGTTTTACCAGTGATGTTGTATGTCCCATGGAATAAACAGTGAGCCCATTGCATTACATCGGGCACAAATCGTGATCCGGGCTACTATTGGGAATTTCAAGTTTTAAACACACCAAAAAATATTTTGCCCCATCCGGACATCGAACACCCAAGACCTCTCGATCAGTATTGACGACCTGCTGCCGGCCATGTTCATCTGCAAACGACGTGGACCGCAAGTGTAAAAATTGACCTGACAGCATCAGATATTGTAGTTAATATTATTTGCTGACAAGATTATGAATTCTAAGCTCAGGGCCGGGTGGAGTGGCGCCGATTTGGGGAGGTCCAAGTTCAAGAGTGGATTTCCAGATGCTGAAAAATGGATGGATTAAGATCAGGATTTATATAAATTACTATTTAAGTTTAAGATATGAAACTGTATGTTTAAAGGTGTAAGAAGATAAATTCGTATCTTTTACTAAATAATTAACAAGTTTCTCTCTATTCAGCAGGTTACAATTATTGAAAATATGAATAAACAAAATTTATATTTTCAATGCCTCGTTGGTCGTGTTGGTTGCAAGTGCGACTGCCGATCGGGAGGTCCCGGGTTCGATTCCCGGGTCGAACACTA
>DWDV01000672.1:0-15563 GCA_018245615.1 Mimoniades ocyalus
TGCATGGCAATAGGCTCACCACCTATTCCATAGTGGGACTTAAAAGTAACTGGTGAAACGTGGGAATGTGCTACATTTCTCTGCCTACCTCTTCGGGGATTACAGGCGTGAAGTTACTTTTTTTTTTTTTTAGTTACGGATTTTATTCAATTACAGTCTTATCGATTGCCATTTAGATCATGTCACGTTGACATTAAATAAAAATGCATATCAGAATATTCAAAAGCTTCATTACATGTCATCACATCTGTATTTTCCCGAAGGGTTAGGCAGAGGACTGCACTACGCTTCTCCGACACACCCGTTTTCTCTTCAGTTTTCATAATTTCCATTTTATTCTCCCTTATATGTATTTTTAAATGTTTGTATATTTGTACATACGCCTAGGTGTGTGTTTCATACGTGAGCTCTTCTTCTATTCAACATCATATACAGGATTTATACAAACATACATACTCGTACATACACACATACATATCTTCACGCCAGTTCCCTCACGGGGTAGACAGAGAGCACCAAGTGCCAAAAATCTCTATGCTTACAGACCTGCCGCGCTTCTACCACATTCATCACTCTCTTCATACATGTACGCCGGTTTCGGAGACTTCTGACTCCCCCATCAGCCAGTATCTGGCTATGATCTATCCGGCTGATGGCGGAGTCAGAATTATAATTAATGAAATATGTATTTAAGATTAATTTCTAATAATTTTAAGGTAGTAAACAAATCAGCCTTTGCTCAAGCTGATTACATCCCGAGCAGCCATTTTTTTACATCGCTCCCTATTTGAGCTGTTAAGCAGCAATTCTACATGAAAAACAACAAATCACACATAATTTCCATTAATGAAATCCCTCCGAACAAGATGTATAATTGAATAATTTTATTTTCCAGTACATCCACACGAAGGTGGTGTGCAACGGCAAGCTGTGTTACATCCAGCCGTTCCAGGAGCGAGAGGCGGTGGACCTGGAGCGCAGCGGCATGATGAGGTGCTACAGCAAGCAGCACGGCAGGCCGGAGGAGAACCGGAGGAAAAAGCAGTCGGACAGCGAAAGTGACTCTGATTCAGATACAGAGTGCAAGGGGTTCGATAGAGTGAGTGGCATTTAATTTCTGATCGCGAGGGTTGGGTTGTATTCTGTCACTATACATAAGCGTGGACTGGGAACAATTGGACGAGGTTTACAAAAATAATGGATATTTTGTTTGCGGATTTGATAATTTGGGTTATTTGGCTACATTGAAAATTCAAATTATTCCTATTCTTATTTACGTATAGAATCTTTACTGTAAATATAATGTTTTGAAGGGCGAAAATTACAGAACAGACTTTCGGTAGACCTAGTCAGGTCTATGGTTACTGTGATTAGTTTGGAATGTTTCTGATTTCAATATGCTCTTACTTCACTATTTAAATCTAAAATCTCATTCATCACATTCGACACACATTAAAATAACTAAATAAATTCTAGACTTAATACGATTTTTTTATTCGGAATATTTTGGTTTCCCAGTCGGAGTTCTGGCGTCGCAAAATGCGCACGGTACACAATATTCTGGACGTGGACAAAGACGGGCTGATCTCATTCAACGACTTCCTCTTGTTCGCGGAACGGTTCAAGGCCTTGGGACATCTGGACGATACCCAGGCTCAAGAGTTCACAGCCATTATAAAGGTAATTTTGAAAGGGTGGTGAGTTTTGAGTCCTACAAATTGTTAGGATATTAAAAGAGATCGAGTTTCGTCATTGTGCTTATGGTAAAATAACATTTAGAGTTTTATTCGAGGAACATCCAAAGTTACATCCGTACACCAGATAAAAGAAGCGAAACGAATACATTTTAAGTAACAAGAAACTGAACAAAAAGTGGTCAGGTAGGTCGGTAAATCATACGGTCCTTCCGTGAAAAAGACCGTGAAGTTGTAAAAATAGAAAAATAATATTGGTCGATACAAATATTATTTATGTATTAACGATTAAATTAGTGATTAAATATTAATTATTGCTAAATAAATTATGCTAATGGACAGAAATATTGTTTAAAAAATAACAGTCAACAATGTTTATAGGTTTCTAATGTTTGCGTGCGTTCCCGTATGTAAATCGTATTTCCCGAGCTGTGCTCAATATAAATATTATAAAAAAATAAAAATTCCACGAAAACTAGGTAAACATAACGACAGAGACTGCGTGGGCTGATAGTCTCTGGTATTTAATTAATCTGTGCATCGCTGTCACTGTTATACCCGCGTTTACTTTGCCGCCAAACTTAATTTTATATTGATTGTTTAAATAACATAACGTTACGGCTACTGTCATTCTGTTATTGTCCGCACTAAAATATACATACATATCTTCACGCCAGGTCCCTTGCGGGGTAGGCAGAGAGCACAGAGTGCCAAATATCTAAAATATACATACAATGATATTTATTATAATTAATGAAATTTACTTTACTTTACTTTTTTAATTATTATAATAAATATTAATTATTCTTTACTATATCGAATACTTGATGAGGCATCGTTAAATCTACTGTAGGAGCCAGTGTTCTACTCGTAACACAATGAGCATGTTCTATTTGTTTTAGTTTCCCGTCGAAAAAAATACGTGTTAAGCCTTGTTAGTCGTATTGACTGTAGGGTTTTTATATCTTGTAATTTCTAGTAGTGGCTTAGAGTCTGGATTTGTGCTCGGTATATGGAATGCTCGTACAATATTCCGCGGTGGATTGGAAAATATCGCAAAAGTGTACAATATTCTTCTGCCTACCTCTTTAGGGAATTCAGGTGTGATGGTAAAACAAATGCAAAATCTAAATAACCCGATATGCTTGCAGCTGACGTGGGAGGAGCAGTGGGGCGCCATCGACCCGTACAACTTCGTGACGGTGGAGCAGTACTTGGAGGACATGCATCGCGTGCTCAACGACAAGACGCTCAAGAAGAGGGCGCACCGCTGGCTGCCCTACCTCTTCAAGGTATTTCCATTTCAGTTATACAAAGTGGGCTGATGAAAGGCTGCAGGAGAAGTTGCGGCAAGTCGAGGACAGGGCGCGGTGGCGCTGTTTGGGGGAGGTTTATGTCCAGCAGTGGATAATAATATTAAAAAAAAACGTAATTCACGCCTGTATCCCCGCAGAGGTAGGCAGACGAATGCAGAACACTCCCACGTTACACCAGTTACGTTTACGTCCCACTATGTAATAGGTGGTGAGCTCATTGCCATACACCGGGCGCATTTCCAGACTCCGAGCCTCTCCTAGAAAATTTAAATTGGAAAATTTAGTAGTGCCCGACCCGGGAATCGAACCCAGGACCTCCCGTTCGGCAGTCGCACTTGCAGCCAACACGACCAACGAGACCGCAATAAAATTTGTTGACAATATATGTTACTCAAATAAAACGATTATTAACAACTAATGTTATATTGTTTTTCCACATGAGACATTTCCATATACGGCCATCTGATTTCAAGTGGGCTCGACTAGAGCCTGTGTTATGGTAGACAGACGGGTAGTAAACTACATACATACATATTAATGTGTGGAATCGTACCCACGACCACTGGACGAACGGGTCAATCAAATATAAACATGAGAATCCATCCATGCAGAGTTACATCATCATTATCATCATCAGCCTATCGAAGGTCACGGCTGGACACAGGCCCACACAGGTTATTCCCCTATTCCCCACGCTGGACATGTGGGACGGGGAGCGCAGAGCACAGCGTCTCCCATCGCCTACAGTGCTACATCGCGGTCTCCGGCGGCGGGTTTAGTCGCCTCTCACAACACCTGCATCCCGACACGAGGTCGGAGAATGTATTCTTACTCCGCTCCGACACGCAACCTGTTCACAGAACTGAGGTAGCTTCGTAGCGTTCTATGCCTAACCATGAGTCTCGTCGCAGGCGGTGGACAAGGACAAGTCCGGGTTCATATCCGTGCACGAGTTCAAGCTGTTCTTCGAGTGCCTGGGGCTGGGGCCGGAGCACGCGGCCGTGGCCTTCGCCGTCATCGACGTCAACGGGGTCAGTTGGAATTCACTCCTTTAATAAGTTACCATATTATTATAGCACCGAGCGTCTAATATCTTTAGCCTTACAGAAGTAAGGATAGATATATTTCCTTATATTTTTACCCTATAAAGCATCTGACCTATTGTATCAGAGCAGGCACCTAATGTTTCCGAAGCTATTAAACTATATTGAAAGTTATTTAAATTGATTTGTTGCTTATATGTATCTCCTGTGTAACAAGCTCAAACTGTTCTAGTGACAAAATAAAAGCGTAGTAATAATTAGTAATAATTCAGTATACAATTTAAAATGTTGATAAATCTTTTTGCAGGATGGAAAACTCTCCATGAAGGAGTTCGTCAAACTCGGGAAGGATTTCTTCTTCACAGAGGACGAGACCAGAGTGTCCAAGATGTTCTGGGGACCGCTCATCTCGTGATGCACTAGTCATATAACATTGCAGCGACGTCGTGGACTCTACGGACGCGTTGATTTGATTACATGTGTCCAGACATCCTCAGTGCGAGTCTTTTGTAGCTAGCTGTTTGTGCCACATGGCGCCCAGGTGCATTTCAAGCTCACAAATACTTGTAAACTTTTGTTAAGTAACATTTACTATTGTAACCTAGTAATGAGCGATTGTGTATGATCGTTAAAATTTAAAATGTAAAAATATCTTTGACTTATCTACCAACGATGCAAAAAAAGTTCATTTGACAATAAGGGATGGTGCTGCCATCTGCTCAATGACAATGGCGCGGCCACAACAGAGGACATTAGTTGGAATGTTAACTTATGTATATAAACCAAGCATTACACAATGGGGTGGTTTTGAACTCTATGTCGCTGTAAAGTTAACATACTCATAAGTTCAAACTATATCCTATACATCCTTATATGTAGATTTGTTTTACAAATGAGAACCTATTCTAAAATCTAGATTGTGTATCTTGATAATAAAAATAGCTTAAAATTAAGTAATTTTTTTATTGTAACAGACTGACGTAACCTTTTGTTAATTGAGAAACGTCTCTAAAGACTCTAAAAATAGAGAAGTGATTGTTAACATTTTAATTGAACTTAAATTATGATCACCGATTGCAAATATTAATCAATATACTTTTATAATCATTGACTTTACAGTAGAAAGTACAATTGAGAAAGTATGAAAGCTATAAAAAAAAATTGCACTCCGGGTGTGCCGGCAGAAGTGAAAACTTAAATATTTACCTTGTGTATTTTTGATACTTTGGAATGGTTAGGGAATAATTTTGCATGAATTGCTTTAATTATCAGTTTAAAAGTACTATCATTTATGTGGTAAAATACAATATTCATTTATTGCGCTATCGTACACAAACATGACAACCGTCCGTCAACCGTCAACGCCGTCTTACGAATTTTCAATCAGGCCACGTGTCCTGACGCGAGTTTAACATTTTTTTCCCATCACAAAAAGTGCACAACGCCGCTAAAGAAGTTTTCACTTCAAAAACTTATATAATGTGTTATAAGTGTTCTCATTCTGTTCATAAGTGTTCTGTGACAACACCTGCGCACTGCAGTACGTATCGTCATCACCTATGCCGAGTGTTAATAATGATAATTGTTGTGGTTGACCGTGCATGTCGTCTACTGCACATTCAATGTTTCGTTTGCTACAAAAATAACAATAGAATATAAATGATTTTTCAATATATTTATTAAGTATTTTCTATTTGTATGGATTCTTACTGAATTCGCGTCAAATTGCATGAACTTTTCGCCAAAATAAAATTCTTCATATCAACCCTCAATTTTCTATTTATACGCGGAATGATTAGTCATATTCCGAACCATACTGTACCATAGCGTACCAATAAATGCATAAGTGTATAACAACATACATTATCACCGATTCTCAGTAGGTCCGGGTAGGTCTCCGCCAAGTGCGCCACGATGTCCTCGTGCTCGGCGAGCACGGCGGCGTGCAGCGCCGTGCGGCCGCGCGCGTCGTGCGCGCGCGCCAGCGACCCCCCGCCCGGCGCCGCCGCGGCCGCGCGCACGCCCGCCGCGTCGCCGCGCCGCACCGCGCCGTGCAGGGACTCACGTGCCTCCTAATACAGGGTGGATACTATTATACGACAATAAATGAAAACACGAATCCTACTCCTTCATTGGAATATGTTGCAATAATTAAAAAACACAACATCGAATTCGAAACCTTTTTTTTTCAAACAAACTTATTAACAAATAATGGGGTAAAAAATAGAAAGCTATTTGTAAACATCATTTCATTCACCTTTGATAAGAGTGACAACAACGCAGTGTCGTGACATGCAAAAAGGAAGAAAATAGAAATAGCACTTCCTGGTTTTGCCTTTTTCATACATACTAATTTTTTTTTGAATGCATGCAACATTGTAGTTTTAACTCGTCTCGATTTATAAATTTTCTGCGATGGACTAATATTAGATAAAGCGTGTAGAAAATTTGAAAAACGACAAAATAATCCTGTGACTAAAGTATGAAAGATATTTGATTGAAAATTTGTTTGGAGGCTTGAGAGATGAATAGGTTCATGTGGCTAAATTTATTGTCGTAATATGGTATCCACCCTGTATATACATATGTCCGAGTAGGTATATGCTCCTTGACTGACTAATGACTAATGCAAAACATAAAGCTAACTAACTTTGTGTTTTGCATTAGTCGTATTTAAAACAAACACAAATATCACCTCGAAGGCGGGTATCGACGCGAGCAAGTTGCTCATGGCGCTGTCCCCGCGCTGCGTGACTACCTCCGTTATCGGCGCGCCCTGCTCGTCCACTACGTCCAAGATGTGGTCGTAGCCTTGCAGCAGCAGCTCCATCATCTTGTCAGTTTGACCTGAACATATATCTCTATTTGTTTCGACACCGGTAAGAACAGGAAACATTCGAATGAAAATAATGTTTTTAGCAAAATAACTATTATTTTCACATTTGAAAATATTGATTGACAATAATGATAACAATTTAAAAAATATATCCGACCTCTAGCGGCTAAATGCAACACCCATTTGTCAATCTCCACTGTATTTTCGGGTACGTTGGCCTGGATGGAGATGTCGCGCGCCGTGCGGTACAGCTCGTCCCGGTAGCCCAAACTGACGTCGGAGTCTTGGAGCAGTTGGAATAAGGCGTTGTTCGCATGCGGCCGCGCGGCTGCGAAGTGTAGCAACGATTGGCCATGTTCGTCCTTCGGAATAATTTACTTTTATTTACCATCATTTCCGTTGCCACGGGGTAGACTCGCGGGGTAGGCAAATAGCACCGAGTGCCAGAAACCTTCACTCTTCCAGACCTGACGTGTTCTTCAACATTCATCACTTCCTTCATACACGTAAATGAACATGTAATCACAAATCACACGCTTTAAATATTACATGTTTACAAAACTTAACTGTGTTTAGTAGATCCGTAGGCTTCCCATTCTGAGAGGAGACCCGTATCCAACAATAGAATGATGAAAGGGTCGTAAAAAATGCACTAACTCTATTGATACTGCTGAATGCAGCCTCTGGCCCATCAGCGCTGAAGTCTGTAGTCGGGTCCACGGCGATGACGTCGATGGGGCGGTGCGGGCCGCCGGCGCGGCGCGCGGCGCTGCGCGCGGCGAGCTCGCGCGCCGCCGGCGGAGGCTCCTCGTTCTCCACTTCCGGGTTCTCTTCCGTTATCAGCGTGTTCGATTCCTGCACAATATAAATAAATTTTATTCGTTATTATTATGTAATGTAGAAAAAGCACGCCAGATCTGTAAGGATAGATATATTTGGCATTCGATATTCGCCTGCCCCGCAAGGGGTAAAATGTAAAAAATTTAAAGGTAGGGCAAAGTGAATTGTAAATATGAAGACGAACTGTAATAATACGTTTTTGCAATAATAAGTTTTCTTTGAAAGTAAAAAATTATATATATTGACATGATTATTAAACTGGTACTAAACAGTTGCCGCCTCAAGTCAACGTTGGCTCAAGACGGGCCGACTACAATAAGGAATTGAATCAATAAATAAATGAATAAAAGTGCAAGTAAGGATATAATCGCAGAAACATTGTTGAGGTTCAAAATATAAATACCTGAGTTCCTAAACGAGGTTTTTCATGATCAGGAAAGTTGTGCAGGAATGTCGCGAGAAAGGCGATTGGGTCTTTGGGCTTTACGTTGGCCACCTCGGTCAGACCTTTGATCAAAGGATCGCCGAGCGCTGCGAAAATAGTGTCCGGGTAAGCATCCACTTTTTCCGAACCCATTGTTTCGTGAAAGTTTCTAAAATTGTAAAAAGACCTTACACTTTGCAAGATATCTGCCCTCTTCTGTGTGAAAGATGGGAATGTCCATGTGGCCGTTAGCTGCATGGTTGAGGCCTGAAAGCGATCAATTATTCAATAACGGCCTTCGATACGGTGGTGTGAGGGTCAGTATAAACATGTGTTCCTATGTATACCTGCCGATGGATCGACTGTAGACTCGGAAATATGAATTACGAAAGCGATTAGGGGCGGTACGTCATATATAATTGATTCCGTCCACTTTCATTGAACTTTTATGTGGGGGAAAGTTTGACGTAACAATAAATATTATCGATTAGCTTTAGATTATTAGATTTGATATTACCAAATAGGTCTTAATGTAACGATTCGTTGGTAAATGAAACTTTGTCATTTATTTTAATAGCTTAATTAAATATGTCATAGCTAGGTAGTGAAAATTAGAGCTTGTTGTTATTTGTTAACAAATATCTGATATTTCAGAACTAATTGCAGCTAATTGCTCCAGTAAATAAAGACGTTTCACAAATGTATAAATAAAGAATATGCTAAAGGACACATAGTTCATCTAATAGTGATCTAATGTTGGAAAGACAAAACTCGCTAAGGTGTACTCGTACGTGCGTTAAAATGCAAAAGCTTTACATAGATTTAAAACTGGCTTGTGTTTAAGCGTGAACCTTTGCAAACACGTCACTCCGATGAACAATTCACACGAACACGCGAAGTATTTTGTGTACGACACGGACAAACACAATTTTGTACTGACCTAATGTATTTCAGCTGAATTTTAACACTGTAGTTTTCTTGCTATATTATCTTCTTACAAACACGAAAGTCTTTCCAACATTTGATACTATTTACAGTAAAAAATGTAAACTAGGTTCCTATATTTATCCTATATTCTATTTATCCTATAGTATTAAATGATAATGATTTGCTTTTTATTAATGCTTTCCCGATATATCACTAGCTGAATTGTCCAAATCAGCTAAACTGCTTCTTTTCCTCTTAAATATATTTGTGAGCATTGTAGCGATGTGCGCTGAGTTTTGCAGCGATAAATCCTTCTCCAAATGTAGGAGATTCGATACAGCTGTTGCAAAGTCATTGAAACAATTTGTTTCTGTTACGTTTAAACATTGATAGTTGCTGACTCGCGCAATATAGTCACTTAATGTTTCCCGGTATTGCAAGCCTCTCATAGCACACAGATGTTTCATGTTATCGGGGTCCTTTGACAAGCCAGGAAAACTAACTATGAGGTTAAAACGAATGCCAGCACCTAAGAATGTCGGCCTACTAGATAAATGACCAAGCTTCGGATCCCAGACAAAATCAAGCCTCTGATGAAGATATGTCATGATGTAAGTTAATCTGCTAAATGGGAGGCCAATCTCTCCTGGTGAATCAGTAGGTGTTGAAATAAGCACACGAAAATGATCGTGAACATTAATCCACACGGCCACAGTCTTGTCGTCACTTACAAATACTCCACGACCATAGGGCCAATGCTTTCCGTGTAGACGCGTACAATCATCAATTTCATCTCTATCGCACAATGCTATCAATAGGCCGGATGATGCTAACGTTGCACATATTTCTGACGGTTTATCTAAGACTTCATTCAGAGTGTAATATGTCCCGCCTTTTTGATCTGATTCCGGGCTTATTTGTTCCATTATTGTCGCAAAGTCTTTTTGTGTTAAAATATTTGTAAAAATCCTTTCGATGTTTTCTAACTTGCCAATTTTTAAATTAAGTGGTAATTCAAAACCTTCCAAATTTCTTGAACACTCTATGGTTCCGGATAAAACAAATTCATCATTTGGGTCAACGTTCAGTTCGACTAGAGGTTCAGAAGGCACAACCGCTATCAGTGGTGGGTTTTTTGTAAAATCAGATTCAGGATGTATAGGTAGATCAGAGTTAACGTTAATGTTATGCAAATCTTTTACAAGTGGCAACATGAATTCGTTAAAAACTTCATAGACATAATAATCAGGGGCTGTTACTCCACCTGGAAAGTCTTCTTCTACAGTTTGGACAATATTTCTGTTATCAGGTAATTTCTTTACTGCTGGCCATATAATATCGAATAAGTCATGATCCAGCCTTGTTATTCTATGCTTTATCATTTCGAATACAGGTCGTTTAAGAAATCTTCCCAATACGAGTGGAGGTGTGGCTTTATTGGATGACGCTGAGAGAGGGGCTCGGGACGGTCTGGCTGAAGCTAGAAGACGATAGCAGCGTTCTAGAGTATCTAAGGCCTCAGATGTGTCCAAAACACGACGAGAAGAAACGCGATCCCTGGGTACTATTCACACTAACATTTTACAAATATTCTAATAAATTTTAATGGAAAAAATAATTTGTAAAATAATGTTCATACCTTTGTCAGATAACATGTCCTTAGCTGCCTCCTCACTGATGCCAAAGTCCATTAGCAATTGATTAAAGGGCAATAATGTTGGATTTTTGTAATAATCTTCGGCTGATCTCCCGTTCTAAAATTAAGATATATTTTTTTAAATGATCGTTAATTCTTTATCTGACCCTTTTATCGTTTCACTGTTGGAACATGGGTTTCCTCTCAGTCTCATCTTTAAATTTACAGAAAGGTAAAATATATTTTTTTCTTTCTTACATCGTCCAAATCTTTCCCGTTAGCGCCAAGCTGTTGCAGTAAATTGTAATAGTGACCATTATCAGGTAGAACTGCAGCATAATGTAGAGCTGTCCTACCTTCAAAATCAACGGCAGATAGAGTTTCAGGAAACCTACAATTAATAGACAAGACGTTTGCAGGAATTTTTTTTTAATCGCAAAGTTCATATTATGATCTAGTAAAAGTATTTTTTTATATAACCTTCCTCCTAAGTATTTCATAATATTAGTCTTTCCAAATACAGTAGCCACGTGCAGGGGCGTGGCTCCGTTGGGTGAAATTGGATCTCGAGCAATAGCGAATTTTCTCCTGTCTAAAGCAGCTTGGAGATCTCTTATATTTCCTTCTTTTGCCGCTAAATGAACTTTATTGATTTTTTGCTGGAAAGTGAAAGTAAGCATTAAGATTACTGCTATGTGTTATGCTATATTGTAAATAACATAATGCAGAGAATGAAAATTACCATATATATCGGAACATTATCAAGAAATGCTTGTAATTCCGAATTGCCAGAACGTCTACCTAGTAATCTGGAACCTTCACCATTCAAAACTAGTGTGGCTAACATTTCCATGTTCGTAGTATTTATTAATTCAGTTACTTCTGGGTCGATTTCATTATCCTGTGTAATTAAACAAAATTATCTATAAAGATATAATTGTTTAAAAATTAAAAAAATGGTGAAAGGCATTCGCGGACTAAATTTGTTTAAACATATATCTAAGAAGCTGGCAAATTAAACCATAACATTGGTGTTGTAAGGTGTCTGTGAGTAATACAGTGCTACAATGATGTCGCTATACTAACAAACACCACAAAATATTATTTTATTCATTTTATTACCTTCGTAAGCTGCACAAATTGGCGATACAAATGTATACTTACTACAACTAATATGTCTCCTTGAACTGTTTCCCCTCTAAGTGTCATACTTGCGTCTTGTGAATCCTGCTCAGCTTCGCCGCTGATTATACCTTCTATAAGACTCTCTTGTGAATCACGGCCGTGGTTGGGATTTCCTTAATTAGCAAAAGAACGAAAAATATTGAACTCGTCAGAGACCCTAATTTACTAGCTAATTACTTATTTATTATGTTTGAATAGTTTCACGTATATGACCAGTAGAGATATTTGTATCACCTCTCTTGGGGATACCGTTTTCAGCAACCGCTGGGGTGCTTTTATCGTTATCGTCACTATGCTCAGAGTGACAATCTCCCTGTACTTGTACATCATCGTCATCTTCTTCATTGGGATCGCTATGGTAATTACCTTCTTCTCCTGTTGTTTTAATTTCATCGCCATTTTCTTGTATGTTCTTGTCCAAAGCTACTAGTTCAGTGTTTTGAACTTGAACATTTTCTTCAGGATTCTGAAAGGTGGTTTCCTTAGCATCTTTTTCTATATTTTGTTCATTTTTGTGATTCTCTAAATCTTTATCTTCGTTGTTTTCTTTGCTGATTTCGTTGTTCACCTTATTATCATCTACCTGTTCGTGCTGTTCAGTGGAAAGGTTTTCATTTTCCGTTGTTTCATTTGGCTGCTCTGCTTCATCACGTTCAATATTTGTTTCAGTTTTTTCTAATTCCTTCACTTGTTCACCATTGTTCTTATATTCGGTTTCTTTGATATCATTTGTTTCCTTATTATCATCTTCCGGGTGTTTTACTTCTTCTTGGTTATCATTTGTCGGACTTTCGGTTTCATTATTTCCTTCATCATAAGCTTTATGATTATTTTCAAGTTCACTTTCTTGTGTTAGCGCTGATTCGACTGGCAATTCAACTGTTTCATTTTCATTCGTTTTTTCCAGATTTGAATTATTGCCAGCATCTTGATTGTCAGTATTATCTATAAGTGCAGTTTCATTTTCCACATTTTTATTAATCTTATCTTCTTCCTCTTCTTGTTTCTGCTCATTATGACCAGTTTCTTCAATTGTTTCTTGGTGATCCTAAAATGAATAAAGTAAACTTTCATGCAAATGTCTTATAATAAGCAATGCAAAACAATCATAACAACATTCCATAAACTATCATGCAACCCTCACCTCGCTCTCATGAACATCTTTTTCATTCGTTTTTTCTAGAGCTTTATCAGTGTCATCTAATTCAGGCAAGTTACTTATGAGTTCATGTGTGCTACTACCTTTCAATGCACTTGTGTTATTTTCTACGTTTTCGGATATCGTGCTAGTATTCTTTTTAGAGGAGATATTTTCGTTTGAAGCTTTTAAATTTTTCTTTCTTGATTTTTTATTTAAATCAGCTATGAAGTCGGTGCTCAATATTTTCCAGTCCCAAGAAGAGGGATATACGCTCGAAGGGGTTCGAGGCGCATCTGGCAGGGTTTTGAACATGTTTTTGTCTATCTCTTGAGATCTATTAACGTAATAGCCCGGCGTTTTATTTTTCTAAAATAAATATTTGTTAAACGTTACTAAGATAATTCATTTCTTACGTTATATATTCAAATAATGATTATTTCTTGATTCAACTATAAAGTATTAAATATTTTGGGAAGAAGAGATTAAATTACTTTCATTATGAAATATTTATGATAATCAGGACGGAATCATTTATGAAATAATGGCTCAAGTATATATGCACGCGTATGTACATATTAGTGATGTAACGAATGTCATTTTTAGAATATTCGCGAATGCAAATGCGTCGTAAATAAGTCGTAATGAAAATTTAATTGTTAAGCTTGATCGCCCAAAGTAAAGTAAATAAATAAATAAAACCAAATGATAAAGTAAAGACTGATCATATGATTACGAGGTTAAGTTATTTTTTCTTGTATAAAAAAATATAAGAAATGCTTTTAATTTTATTCAAAGAAAAGAATTGAAAAAAATATTTTGATTTTATTAAACTTTTTTGTGATAGGTACTCATATTTCCAAAACATTCGCAGAAATTTTTGCGAATGTGAATGTGAATATTCGTTACAACACTAACATTTTATAATAAATATAAAATGACATATTATTAATAGCATTGTTAGTTAATGCAATAGCTAAGTCATTAAATAATATAATTAGTTAGTTATTTATTAACATTAATTAATTACTAAGGCAACTTGATTACGAAAGATTAATTTGTTAACATAACTTAATCTTTAGAATAAAAAAATCACACGATTTAATAGTTATACTGGAGCCATATTGATCAAAACGAACGCTACGAGTACTGGCGAATTGATAATATTATACATATATCTTAAATTAACAGAGATACATTCAAGTCCAAATTCATTATTATATGGCATTCAAGCCAAAGTGACTGTCTTTATTTGCGAAATTTATATTTCAATATAACAAATACAAAGTTTTTGTTAAACTTATTTTCATAGAGATAGGCAGACAGAACACTGTTACGGTTCTGGCGAAACTCCTTTCGTCTCTGCTGCATCTTTTAATATTATAAGAGAAGAAGTAAACGAACTTAAGGGAAGGGATACAAATAATTTAATATAAATTCTTATATTTTAAATACAGCTAGGTTTTATATTACATTAGCAGAATGCGGGAGACACTTCGCGTAAATAATAATGAACGTTTAATTAATTTAAGACGCAATTAATGATGATGTAGAATTATTAACAACTTATTAATGAGTGTATAATCTAAAATATTCTTCATACTCAAATACCTATATATGTATGTATATCAATTTTCAAACCAACTTCTTAACGCTGTGTAACTGGTTGCTTAGCACCGCCATCTAGTGGCGACAAAACAAAGTAAATCCGATAAAAACTTCGACGAAAAGCGCTTATGACTTCCGTAAACTTTTACGGTGATTGGTGAAATGGTGCTGAAGTGTATAAATGGCATCATATGGCATACTAGGCACAGGTATAAATATGAAATAAAGGGATATTCTTTTGCATATTCACAGTTATGTACATATTTATATATAAATTATATAATGTATGAAAGCACATTTTCCAGGACGATGAAACACGACGCGTTGGATGTGCGTCATAAAATTTCGCAGTAATTTTTTACTTATGTATGAAATCCCCAATCGGCGCCGATGCGATTCGCAAATGACACTGGTATGATACTCAGAAGAAATGTTCTACTTGTCAAGTTTCTAACCGTGCTTCCATTTATCAAATCATTAATGTCCATGTTCCATTCCAAAATCCGGGGAAGAGTAATTCCAATGTATACCAAAACATACGTGCTTGTGTGATCGTGTAATATGTGTACAAAAACAGAACGTATTTTTTATTCATCCAATGTTGCATTGTACATTTGAAGCACCCCTGGATTCGGTCTAAGTAAAGGTCCTATTAAGCTTAATCATAAAATATCTCAACTCCACCTCCCACCTGCAAGGCGGTTGAAAAAACGTATTAAGACACTATGTAATACTTACTTTTTATTTCCAACATATGTTATAAGGTATATTTATAGTCTAAAATCTTCATTTGACTGCCATCTTGACTTTCTTGACATTCTTGACATTTCTTGACATTTCATTCTTGACTGCCTCATTGGTCGTGTTTGTTGCAAGTGCGACTGCCGATCGGGAGGTCCTGGGTTCGATTCCCGGG
>DWDV01000673.1:0-15563 GCA_018245615.1 Mimoniades ocyalus
GGATTACCGCTAGACCCTCTACTGAAAAATTCTCCACACAAATAAACACCTGCAAACATTGATAACATGATAATATTTTAACCTATAAATAAAATCGGCACTGCTAACTGAGGCGTGTTATAAATGAACATACACATTAACGTATGACGCAATAAAAATATGTATAACATGCCAAAAAAAGTTGCAAAACATCAAATTAGAAACTTCGTGTAATTTTATAAATGTGACGTAAGGAATCGCTATCAAATTCAAGGAAGACATTCATCATCTGCCAAGGCGAAACATTATAACAAATTCACAACACAATAGAGTACACCTTCTTACTCTATCTACTATTTAATTTACCACCACATGTTGCGATATGAGACACGCCAGATGGTAATTCCAATGCGTCTGATACTATGAAAATAATAAAAGTACGGCCGTTGTGTCAGCGACGAGCGGTTCGCTTATGAGACTTGTAAGCGATTATTAAGGAAGAGAATGGGCGATAAGATTATCCGGCAGGAAATATCGAACCCCCTTTTTATGATTTCCTCATCTTATGCCCCTGAACACGTATTTAGACCCTTCTTATAATAATTATTTAATGCGAAAATATATTTCATAATTTAATATCTATTCATGGGCGTTTATACGTACAATAGAATAAATAATGTTATACCGTTAGAAACAAAATTAGAGGTACCTACTACACATGTCAAGGTTACATGTTTTCTGGTTAAATGCTGTATTTTGAGTTTACTTAACTAGTTTTTGATTATAGCAATGATCTGTTTTATATTAAATAAGAAATAAATTATTTACTTTCATCCAACCTGCTTATATTTTATTACTTCAGGCAAAAAATTAAAATTTATTTATAGGTGTAAAATATATGACATTGTTTTGCCACAAACATATAGTTGAATATAAATTCTTAGACTAATTCGACACACACTTTTGGTATAGATATGGTACAAATAGTTATATTTTATTTTATAGTACTCGTTCGTTCTCGCTATAGACTTGTGTTTGAACCACACGTCATTCAGAGCAAGATATCAATCAAGTCGAAAAGACATTTGTACCAACCACTCGGCGATTTGTCCGAATGAAAAATTAATTTTGCCGATGATTAATATAATGGCGAGCAATAAAAGTAATTGATATTTTCAAGTTTTTACATCTTCCACTTGTCTTAATTAATTTTGTCTCAAAACAAACTTAAGCCGGTTGCCGATTAACTAAATGAATTCATTTTGTACTATGCCGTTTATCAAAAAATATTAATAAATGGTTTTATTCATTGAAATTCCTTCTTTGAGTTTAAAAGTTATATTTTCTTATTACCTAGCTCAAGTTTATGTAGCTGATTTACATATAATAAGTATTAAATTATTCATATTTTTTACTAAAACTATTATTTTATATCGATATACTAGTGATATTCTAAATAACAAGTAAAATTCACTGACGAATGAATGTATCGTTTAAAGATAAAAATAGAATTCGGAACACTTTCAGCGGAGCTTTTAAGCCAAAACAATCAGGTGACAGGAAGAAATATGACATTTCGTAAAACAATGAGCGGGTTCGCTCTGTAATAATGGAATGAAATATTTGCGGTAACAATTTATATTCTAACGCTGGATTCAACTTGACAATTTATTAATCAAACCGATTACCTCCCTTGCAAACCCTCGGTCTATTGTGAAAATATTGTCAAGCAAAACAATCCTATGAATAATTAAGGATTTAAATTTTCACATAACAATGGCATAAAACAATAAGCGCTCTTCAAAGTGGACAAAAGCATTCTGCGAGTGGCATTTTAGCTGCCCCTTGGACATTTTTGCATAGGGTCAAATTGGTCGCATGTTACAATGCTTGATTGCTCGGGTCCTTCACATTAGTTTGAGAGCTAGGAACATGTCAACACCAAGATTAATCGATGCAATTAATGTTGTTTGTGTTAGGGCGGCGAATAGCGAAAAAGTTACAAAAGTGGGTCGAGTGTGCTAACGCTAATTATGTTATTGGAATGTACAAAATTAAACTTTCGCAAGAAGGCTTGTTATAGTCACTAGACTAATAATTAAATTAAAGTTACTATTCGTTAAAAATGTGTTAACAAATTAACAATAAATAATGGTTTAAATTTTGTAGATAAAATATTGCACGTGTTCAATTAATATTATATACTTTTTTATGTGCTTAAAATTGTCTTTAAAGTTCAATTTATGTTTTTTTCTTCAGTATTCATGATAAAGAAACGTGTTTGTATATAATACTTAACTTCATTTGTTTTCGAGTCATACAGAAATCAATTAAGGGCTCCATCGGTTTGGTCTGCGTCTCCGACACATGTCGGTCCCCACTTCCCTCAGCTTTTTCCATAACGACCTGTGAGCCCCTCCCTTCTTTAGAGAGAAAAGCATAATCCATCACCGTACGTCACCCCTATTTTGGCACTTTCCATCCCTCTCTAACGTCAACACGAAATCTATTGCTCGCCTTATCACGCTCGCTAGGGGTAGTTTCTCTCAGTCGCCGCTTGACGGGTGATCATTTTTCTTGTGGCGCGTTCAATCATCGCGTCACTATCGCCCTCCCGTTCGTTTGTTAGCTTGTTTTGTTCCGCTCTCGCTCGCACGGGCCCTTCCTGTCTTTCTGTGTGTCCCTTATTTTCTGTTAGCGGTGCGTGTTCCACTCTGTGCCCACCGACCAAATATGGCGTCTTTTGTGTTTGATTTTGACGTTTTAATTTCCGTTAATATAGCGGCCGGCTTTAATTACCTGTTTTGATTTACGGTTGCCGACTGAGCGGTACAAAAAATTCGGTAAGCCTTTAAATTTTTGATGATAATAAAACCTTATAGAATATATTTATTGCCTTTTAATAATATTTTTATGTACGTATCTACTGTTATATATTGTTACAAATTTTCAATTTAAAACTGTAATAGGCATTATACATACTATCTACTTACTTTGATTTTATATTCAGTTTAAAATTACGTATTTATAAATATATTTTATATAACATATTACAGTAAGAAGCATAGTCAAAATAATGTGAAATACAATATTTTGTACCAAATGTTTTTTATATATTAATATTATTTATAACCAAACTTGATCATTATCACACATTATTCCATTCTTTCGTTTAATTGTATTAGACAATCAATTAAAAACTTGTTTGCCTTTGCATACTTAACAAAGGTATGTACAAAATTATTTGAACGAATCCAGTAATTTATACTGGTCAAGTGTGAAATAATCCCTTGCATACTCATGCCGCGGGGGGCGACTGGGGACCGTTCGCTAGATTGACTTGTCAGAATATTTGAATTTTAATCCCGGCCGAACATTATATAAGCACTTGTTTATTTATTCATAAGCTCCCGTTTTTCGCGGGCATTTTAGATTGATCGTTGTTTTATAATTAATGAATATATTATATACATGCATGCAGAACTTTACACAATACTACCTCATAAAATAACGTTTCGGCTGCTTTAAATATTGAATTAAAATCTGTTAGGTATAGATTTTAATTATAACAATTGTATTGTTTTTTTATGTAATGCTTCTGACGGCTTTCTCGTCTGCCTGTATGCTAACCTAACTATAAAAAAATCTAATGAATAATCTCTACATTTCGAAGCTTGGAAGAGTAATCTTGATCCTTTACTTCTGCTTCAACTTTCCTAATTGGACGGAAAAAAGGTCAACCTTATACGATTTTTGTTTTTATTTTGACATATGAAAGGAAAGATAGTGTCCATTAGCGTTACAAGGTTGAGCGAGGCTCCAACACTTAGTAGTAGGGCATCGTACACAGTATAAATATTCAATAGGGTCTGAATATGGTAATATAACGTCTCCTCATTGGCTTGTAGATTGCTCCGTCGTTTTTATCTTATACGACATTTAACTCCGGTAATTCAATTTAACCTATTTGCATAATGTCGTCTGCTCTTTAAGTAGGTGAGTATGGAAATTGATTCGGCTAGGCTGTCGTTTTCTTTCTGTTTTTGATAATCAGATAGCCTAAATGGATGCGAAGGATGCTAGCTTATATTTTTACGTCGTTCGTAAGTATGCAGCTAATTTATACCTATAAATATGTAGGGTTTTGTATATACACCTACTTGACATTTGAATCCAATTACTGCATAAAAAAATCTAATAGGACCTAGTTTTAAAATAATTTTTAATTGAAATCTTATTAGGTAACATTTAAGGAAACTTACACGTATTTACAAACATGTTTCATTCTAGGTTTCATTGTTATGTACCACGTGATATCAAGTTTTTTCGGACGGTTAGTGATAAAGATAAATTTGTAAGATTTTTTTCCCACCAATAATCATGAAATCAAACCGCCATTGTAATAAATACTTCACTTGTTTCTGCCCACACATGCAAACGCTGTTAACATTGTGATTCAAAAAAAAGGTTTCATCACACTATTCCGTATAGGTCAGCGGTTCTCAAATAAATGTGTCTAAATCATTATATTTTATCATTGATGATTGGAAGTCGATTTTTACGCCAACTGTAACGTGTAAAATATTTTGTGACAATCCATTTTCAATCCAATAATCCCATACAATTATAACAAAAATGCACTTCTGGAGCTAATTTTACTTAAAATTGGATCACCTCGAGATAGTTACGCCGATGTAATTAATAAGTTTTTCGAAGTCCAATTTACACAAAACGCAAATCCTTAACAGCGTTGTTTACTCATAGAGGGATTTTGAAAAGGTTAAGGCGCACTGGTATAGGTGAATGGAGATATCTAGAATTAATCGGGCTCTGAAGGCATACAAAGCCGTGAAATATTGCTCGCTCGTTGCTCACAATGGCTACGTCTTCATCACGACCCTATTGTTTTTTTTTTCCTTAGGCACCACACGCCGGATTGTTTTCTGTTATAGCCACAGTTGGGAAACGTGCTCCTCTGTCTCTCCGTCCATTTGTTAACGCCCGTTGATAGTTTCTTACCTTTACACATATAAATTGTATAAGCCTCATATAAAATTGTTCCCAAATTCGTAGTCCTTAATTTCAGTGACGGATTTAATAAGCGTTAAGTTTAAACAAGTAAGCCTGATACTTAGGTTTTTTCTTATCGAAACGATGGAATGAAGGCAAAAATAGAATGTAATATTGTTTTGTATATTGCCGTTTATATTTTGATGCCTCTATATTTGGGTGTCGATGTACAGATGCAGTTGATACAGAAAGTAAGTGGACTTACTTCCTTTTGACATGGATGTCAAATATAAAACGGATCACGCCTGTAATCCTCGTAGAGGTAGACAGAGAACTGTAGTACCTACACTTCTACGTTTCACCGGTTACATTTACATTCTACCATGGAAGAGGTGGTGAGCCTATTAACATACGCCGGACACAAATCCAAACTCCGACCTACTAATAGAAATTTCAATTGGAAAACCTAAGTTAGAAAAATCCTTTCGTATCTGACCCTTGATTTAAACCTAGAACTTCGCGGTCCGCAGTCGCGCTTGCAACCACTCGTCCAACGAAGCAGCCAACAAAAGTATATGAACTCTTTCAAAATTGAAAATATACATAATACCAAGACGTCATGAACAAAATAGTAATTTTATCTAAGCACAAAAACTGCTTTACAAAAATAAAGAAACTACAGGTAGGTATTCGTTATTTAAAAATAATGATACAATACAAAAAAGAATCGTGACACAATAGAAACGGTTTGCTCTTCATTCAGCGTTATCAATCTACCATGATGCCATCTGTGACGCCGCCATTACTCAATTTCCTTTCCCGCCAAAAGACCGCCTAAAAGAATTCGAGGAACGAACGAATCAAATAGGCGCCCTCTTTTAATAAGTGAAATAAATAGGATAAGTACTTTTTATTTTATCTAGATAGTCTTTTGTTTTAATTGAAATAAAATATAATTATGTATGTGCATAGCTATAGTAGTCAATATAGCTGATTTTATTAGTATGAAAATATGTAGTAACATATAAATTTTCGATGTATGTATAGTATTAATTACTTTCATAGTTATTCCTTACTTATAAGATGTTGCTGTAGTAATAATTTGCTTCTATTATCTTCTATTATCAATCCTTTTATCTTTTCACTGTTAAATGAGAAAAGAAGAGAAGATTCTCATAATGCGAATGTTTAATAAGGACATTGGCCACCGCGCTGGCCCAATGCAGGTTCATAGATTTCACACGTTTTAAATGTTCTTGAAAATGTTTTCCCCTACTATTCGTTATAAGTAGTCTGCGATATAATTCTGTATTGGAAAATTTTAAATAAGGTAAGACTCGAAGATAGAGTAATACTTCATGAAGGTAATAATGGTGTTAATGAAAATACCTACTATGGAAAAAAAATCCCAACTTGTACATGTACTTTGTAGAGACATAAATTTACTTTTAAACTTAAGACAACTTACCAAAGCACCCACAAGAACTTGATTTTGGGCATTGTTGCAGTATGTTGGTACCACTGAATGATAATTTAAATTCATTCTCTCCGCCGCCCGCGCCATCATTTGGACAAATGTTACGTCATTTGTCTAAGAGCCTGAGGTGCGGAGCGGGGAAGGGAAGTTTGTGCGTTCCAGATCGTGAAATTGATCCTTGAAACTAATACGATTAGATACATTTTGCAACATCAGCTCCAGAACGGATTCCGAAACGGTCCATGAATATAAAGTCAAGCGACATTAGCCTGTGAGTACTAGAGCCCTGAGTTCATTTGGGCTTGCCGACGCAGAATCTCATTTCGTGAGCTTCCGAAAACATTTCCCCAATGAAAAATGGAACTTAAAAAGTATGCTGCTCAGTTCTTTTTCGATAGTCAAACTTTCCTTTCAATGGGTATTGAATTAAAACTTACCGTATTTGTGCTACGTTACTAATTAATTTAATTATTTATCTCATTGTGCGCATGTTTATTCAATACACATAATTTAATGAATGGCGCTGCTGAGATGTGTGCTTAAGCTTCTGTTGTTGGCGTATGTCATCAACATCTCTAATTAAGAAATAAGAAGCTCATAGTGATCGGTATTATTTTCTAACAACTTACTTAAATAATTATTCATATTTTTTCCCTCAATATTATTAAGATTATTGGATTATAAATTATTTAACAATAAATTTGAAATAAGCATAGAATGAGATGTACAAAATAAGAATATATTACACATCCGACTAAAAGATAATTTTATACGCATTTAAAATATTAGGTACGTTTAATAATAATCTGACCTAATATTATAAATTGAGTTTGAACCGTGAGAAAAGAGAGGCTGCGTAGAGTACCTATATTTTTAAGTAAATCTCGAAAGGACTGTAACAAAACATGGTAGATTTTACGAAAATTGTTTATTTTCCTCGGAGAAATTAACCGAATAAACTCTCGGAGAACTACTAGTAAATAATTGGAATATATGTTATAGTTTAAATAATATAAATATAACATGTATAGCATCATAAATATTATACAAGATCTTTAAAATAATCCTAAGGCCTCTGAATATAATATTTACAAAATACTGTATAATGTATAAGGTATACCAATGCAATTATAAATATTTATCCATTTCGAGATAGCCTATTTGTTTCGAAATTAGACATTTTTTTAAATACCTAATTGTCTCGCGGCAGACCCTAGAGATGGGGTGATGTGACGTGGACCCTGTCGTTGAAACCAATTTTAAAAGACCCAGAAATAAAACAGAGAGGGATGAATTGGTATACAGTTGAATTAGACATTTATTTTAAAAAGTAGGTATTTCATGTAGGTACAGATACATAAGTGACCAACTTAGATGAGCACCTACGTAGGTCGTAATGGCTTTAATAACTACTTGATTTTCAAGATAATTTAAGATGTCGCTTTGTTTTTGTTAATATAATACCTGAAATATTCACCTAAACATTTAGAAAAACGCTTTTTTGTTAACACCAAATAGCTTCGATAATTATATAATACAAATTATAGAATGTTCGATATAAATGTAGGTGTTTAATTAGGATTGATGTTTTAGTTAGTGGCTCCCAGTTTGCGTTCTATTAATGTTTATGTAGTCCTGCATACCGCGTCGATGTCATGCTCAAAACACGTAATCTTTACCCTCATCAGCGGGGACCGGATGAAAAAAATCTTTAATTTACATATAGATACATATCTGTATAAGTCTGAATAGGGAAAATGTTATTCCGAAAGGATATTCCGTACTGCGGCCCTGGTCGAAAGTGGCGCCCCCCGTCTCGAGTGACACTGACGGATCGCGGGACATTAGTCATAGTCGAGACCTCACTCCCCCCACCCCAAACCCCCTATACATACCCTGTTTATTTACTTTTTGTAACGGTATTGATGTTTAATTATGGAGAGCGCCCCTAATGTAACACACTTTTAGCGTTACGTTTCGCTTGTAATTTATCATGTTTCCGATGCTATTATTAGTTTTTTTACCGCACTTTAGACGTTCAAAAATATTTGGTGTCATCACGTCGTTCGTCAATCATATTGAAGAAAATCGATACTGTAAACATATTGTTTGTTTAAATACAAACATGTATAATATTTTAAATCCAGTGAATGTGTTCTATTTATATATGTATTTACAGTTATCGATCTGCCATTCAATAACCAACTTGCAAGTACAAGTCTGCCGGATGAAATTTCTTAGGCAAAATAACCTGTATCTTCTTGAATTTTTCTTTCTCGGTTTATTTTGTGAAGGTATACTTTGCTGTCTTACGTGTACATGAACAATGAATAAAACAAATAAATCAGTCAATAGTACTTTTTTTCTATACTATAAATGTGAAGTATAGTATGGGGCATTACTATGCGCTGTAGTCAACTTACACAATTTGCAAATCGTCGATAGAACTAGGAATAGAATTTGTTTTACCTACTTCTTGTTACACCAAAAGACATCTCATGTTCTTACCACAATGCAAGCTAGAAAACAGCAATACATGCATTGCTGCTCAACAGCAATTATTCATCGCGGCTAAATTTTTAACCAATACATACATATGCTTAGATATGGAAACGCCTTTATTCTACCACACACTTACAAGGTAAAGTAACCGTAGCTATGTAGGCGCTGACAATACAAATTAAAAGTAATGGAATTTGATAAAACCGCCTAATAGATTCATTGATGATTCATCGAGCGCCGTCAATCATTAGCTAGCAATCATCACTTCGCCATACCTGAGTTTGTAAGGGGCCGTTCCCCTTATCACCTAGCCAAGACAAATGGCTCGTGCCTGTCTGTTAATTAAGATTTTCGCGAGCTCTCACCTGCAGACGAATGTTTGCGAATTAACTGAGATTATTCGCAGGCGTTGACTGCGATGTCGCATACTTGCGATAAGCATGGATATATCACTTGATAAAGATGTGCAGGGGAAGCTGTGGCTCGAGATTGAGTTGGTGTTTCTCGAAGATCGTACTTTAATATTATACAAGTAATTTGAGATGTTTCATCCGTACGCATGGAAATTATTAAGATCTCTTCAGTATATCACTTAATTTTTAAAGTTGTCTAAAAACTTTGAAATACGAGAATTTATAACAATTTTCTAATATGTTAATTTTTAATTCGGAATTCAAATGTATTCAATACGTTCTACTTTAACTTACTTTCTCAAAAAGTACACTGAGTATTCTTTGTATTCCGTGGGAAAAAAAACCATTTACGAATTACTAATGCCATTAAGTGGTTAGCCTTTGTAAAAATTAAGATAGTTCGCTGATCACCGATAGAGGGTGGGTCTGAACAGCGATTTGTCAGGAAAGCTCATTAAGGGTCGAGTCTGCAGCAATCTCGGGGGATTACGGGCTTCTGAATTTCTGATACGACCCCGGACACTTGACAACTTGGACTTGTTACACTGGACATAGAAATAGCTCTTTGTATTATTTTGTTACATCGATATTTCATAAAAAAGGACCTGGATATATTTAAGTAGCTGTGTGATACGGTAATGTGCAGTATAATTATGTAGAGCTATATACATTCTATATATGTATATGTTTAACTAATATTAGGTATACATATTAATCTTTTGAAACTTGTAACAGCGCTATTTACAGCAGCATGTATCCGCCGCTCTCAAAAGCACTTATCCAATTTTTTCAAGTAATGGCGCTTAGTATAAATTCCACTCAAAAGCGGATAAAACGTGAAATGCGATTATAACAACATTAACTGATAGATACAAACTTATCGCGACCGCCAATCAGAAACGAGAACTCGAAATAAATCGATGTTACGTCCAATCATTACTCCACGTCAGGTTCGACTCAATTAAAATATCGTTAATGCAACAAAACTATACAAAAATAAACCTTACATACGGCTTGTAAGCTGCATTTTCCATCGCAGTACATAGTGCCTTGTGATGGTCATTATGGTAAATGTTGTATACTATAAAACCACGAAATCGGCGTGTCGGAATCAGAATAAAGGCAAAATAAACAGTCGGTCAAACCGAGCGGTACACTAGGCTTAAATGAAATAAGGCGGTCATTAAAAATATCAGCATGGACTAGTGACAGCAAACACTATGCTGTATAAATATCAACAACTATCTTTAGAGGGACTGTCGGCAGAATTACATTAACGCCTTCTAAGAAAATACCATATCTGATGATATTAGTCTCTCTAAGCAACTTTATTTGTCACGATATCACCGGCTATAAATAAAATTCAAAGGTGCTCGCTGTAAACAGAATGAATACGTTTCTAGTATCCAGTAATTTTTATATATTAACTATCTCAACGTAACTTAAAATCTATATTATTTGTAAGTGAAATGAACACTACAGACAGTTCCCTCCAAACTTTCAACAAGCCATACCCCAATTGTTTTAGTGAATTGCATTAACCAACATCAGTCACTTACGAAATAAGTTTTTTGATAGCATTATTCGAGCAACATTATATCGTTTATCTAACATAATAAGACCGTACTTATCTACGGTATCCACCTATCAATCTTAAAGACTACACGAGCGTCTTTCAGGTAGGTATTTTTTAAAATATTTACACTCAAAACAGCGACCTGTTATCCTCGTGTACGAGCGATAAATTACTTGTAATTTCGTACTCGGGTGATACCTGAGCTCAGTGAAAAAACACGAGACATAGACGTCTTGGTGCGTCGCAAATTACGGTCATCATCTTCTCATCAGAACCGTGGGTAAGCGTTGATGTATAGGAGTAGAGCTCTGAGGTAACAAAGAAAAGTGGAAAAGTTTATGTAGAGTCGCAAACGGCGAAAAGGTTTAGTGGGCCAACGTTCATGTCTCTTAGAGCCCTGATTGATTTTGAAATTTAATGCGATGTCTTCTCTGTTTTGTAGCAGTTGCAGTTATTTATTATAATAACATACAAAGGAAGAAATATTTTGTTGCATTTTATATAGAAGTACCACTATCTTTTCTTATCCTGTATCGTATGCAGTGCGTTTTCTGCAACGATTCTTTACATAAGAATCATAGTGATTGATTCAATTTTGGCACCGACCGTTTCTGCGTAGGTATACAGTTTGATTTCCTTAGGAGGTGTCAGTCATGAATAATAGTTTCATTAGCAGATTATAGCATCAAAGCGTATAACATTAATTGCTATTTATTTGTCACACGTTAAACATTAGTTGAAATTAATTAAAGCGTATTTGATTTGTGTATAAATGTCTTGTAATGTGGTCTCCTATTTTAATAGTGCGCTGCCTTCATTACCCAATAATTAGTCTTTGAAATAAATTTGAACACCTTCGTCTTCGCTTGGAGAGTGAGAGAGTTCAGAGTAAGGTTTTAAAGATCGGGCCACGCGAGACACAAATTACCTACAACAAAATGAAATCTTTGTTGTTCATACCGCCCCTCTGTAGGTAGTGATTCCGTTAAATTTTTATATGGAAATTTAGCATCAATTTCTCTTTATTGTCATTAACGATTATTTAGCATTTAGAACAATAATAATTTGTTTATTTAAAAGTGATTACCTACTACATATTTTTATTTATACATCTTCCTATTTAAATATCGTCAGTAATTACGATGAAAGTTTTGTTAATAATACACTGAATTAAGACGTACATTTTACATAATAATATTACATCACTAAATATAATACCTATCCGTAAAAAGTGCTAAAATTATTAGTTTTTATAGCGATCATCCGCAAACGAATAAAGAATGTAAATTCCTTTAATGACGATTTTGCACACGTTGCTCTACTTCGAATTTACGTTTCTCAAACTTTCAAAAAGAAATAAAAATCAAAAGTAAAAATGATTGAATCATTTAAGCGTATAATTCTACCTTAAGCCATTAGAAAGGCCGCGGTAGTCGGACGGGAGACGGTGACTAATCGCAACGCATGCGTGGCCAATCGCAACGACGGAGGACTGTTGCGTCCAAGTAGCTGGCAATGGGGTGTACGTTTTATGTTAATACAGTTTGATGTGACTTTTTGTATTCTACTGTATTTTTTTATCGATTTATACAAAATTATCGAAATAATTGTTTATAAAAAACTTCAGGATGGACATTTTGACACTAAGTAAGTACTTTCTCTGAATTTCGCCTAAAGAACTTGGTCACTTACGGCCAAGAAACGAAATCTCAAAAAAATCTCATCCAGATTTTTCATTTTTCTTTTTTCAGTATAAGACACGCCACTGATAAACTAAACGTGCATCAATACTTTTATGGTACCACTGTTGATTATGAATTTACTCTCAAACCGAAAAAGTTGAAAGCCATAGCATGTCACCGTGGCCAATCACGCAATTACGGGTTGGCAGACAAGAAAACTAAATGGAGGATATAATCTACAAAATTGCATTTAAATTATTAAAATAGATTACTAATAAGTAGACGTTGTTACTGGCTATGAACCAATTTGGAATCACGTCAAACCTATATAATTTTGGCAATGAAAACTTTATTTAATTAAAACTATATAAGCATACGGCGGTAGCTTTGGCATATATGTACATCGCTTTCAATAGCGCAGATGGTATTCGCGTAATTTAAGTGTTTATTTTTTAAGCATTTTTCTTTAAAAAAATAGTCCATTACGACTGAGCTATTACGATTTCTCGCCACAGAAGTAGTTCGAATCTATGAACTTTTGCTGACATCTAAATTGTGTTTTTGAATTAATTTATTTAATAAGTAAATTATATTCTGAATTATTAATCTATAAACATGTTAAATATTTTCTCTATTAATAAATTTATATTAACCAAAACTAAATTTATACACACTATCGTCATTGTATTTTACTTACGAACACCTTCTTTACTTAATCATTCTTTTTCATTTATTCTATCAAGGTTTATTTGTTATTCGTTCCTGTTAAACTATCAATCAATAATGCAAGGGCGTTTACGAATTCTAAGATCTACATACCTAAATATAGCTTGGCCAAATAGTGGAATGTTGTTGGTTGTTTTAGTTTTGTAGTAGTCGTATATTTTAATTCATTAACCTAATTTCTCTTAATCTAATATGTCCTATTGCAAAAATGTCATTAAAGATTTTTGAATTTGACTGTTAAATATTGACAACAAAAGTGATAATAATTCAACCGCAAGATATCTGATGTGAAAATGAAATCAATATCTTTTTCTTTTTTTAACAAAACATTTTTCTTGAAATTGATTTTAAAACATTTCAAAGTATGCCATTTTTAAAAGATTTTTTTTAAAGTAACTTAAAATCGGGCTATGACATCCTTTATAAGATTTTTTTTATATAATCCTCATAATCTACTAATTCTGCAATGCTTAAATTATTTATTATTAAAGAATTTCTTCCTATACGTGGGTATAATATGCATTGATTAATAATAACTGATTTTACATTTCGAATTATTAATATAAACCAAGAAAAATCAAGATACATACCTGTCTATGCTCTCACGTTCTTAATTCAGTATACCTAAATTCATATTGGTAAACACAGTTTCGTTTTTCCTTATCGTAAATCAATGTAAAAACTACTTACATCAATTTACTGTTAGAAGCAATCGCATAAAAAAAAAGGAAAATTACCAAAACGGATTGACGAAGTGGGCTGGCCCGGCACATCATTAGCGTCAAGCCAATGGTCGGTACCTAAAAGTCGTTAGCGTCAACTTTTACCGTACTTTGAGGTTATATACAATTTTTATCTTCACATAAATTTGTATTGTATCAACGCTAATGTATTAGTTTTTACCCGCGCCCCTGCTCTGTGGGAATTACATTTTCGGGGATTAAAATAGCCGTGTCGTAGGTATCATTATGTGCATCCGTAACAAATCTTATAATTCTCGCTCTTTTTCTTGTGTCTCAAAAGTTACCGTAACATAGTAACAATTAACTATTAATAGGTATGGTTAGTATTAATAGGTATAGTCCTGTTCAATATACTATTTTTTTTTGTTTTTCAAAATGAAATTAAAAAAAAAATCCGCTGCCAGTAGAAGTCAACTTCGGGTACCAGACAATGTGTTTTATACTTTACAGTAAGGAAATCTATCAGAAAGTAGTCTAGTCTCTAGAAAAATCCACAAAATCTAGTACCTACACAGTAAATGAACAGCGAAGTTGATATTTAAATTATAAATCACTTATCAACATTAGTGAATAAACAATCATGTTAAGACAACCTTCCAAATAAATCATTTTAATGTTTATTAAACGGTATAAATTTAATATCTATTTTAACATGGCTAATAATATTTTGAACATTACCCAGGCACAGATGAATGTAAAATGAGTTTTTCATTATCATAATTTATGTAAAAGATCCAATTTTGTGTTATTAGTAGGACTTTCGATGATGACTTAATAGCTTTGCTTGATTGCGAAATTGTTGAAGGCGCCTCGCTACGTCGAACGCTTTATCATGTTATTGTTTTTCTTTTGACATCGTTGGATTAAGTAATTTCAAACGCAATTTGCTGCTGTATGCCGCTGAAAGCCTACTGCTTTTAATTGCAGCACGAAAACATAAATTGCTGGCATCATCTTAATAAGGTTCTCATATAAGATGAGTTGATCGAAAAATGCCAATTGTATCAGGTGCTAGTTTGGAGAAATTTGTTATTAATAATCCTGAAGCTAATGTATATTCATGTATAGGTATATGCATATTTAACTTTACATAAAGATAATATAGAAAGAAAATAAAGATTACAAGAAAACTTTTTTTTTTCTTTTCTTGTAAGATTTCGCGTAGTTAGGTCATCTTATCACGGATGGTCAGTGTATCTCATAGTTACATATGTATCCTTCACGTTTTACTTGTGATTCAAATATGATTGCAATTTTATGTCTGTTAATCTCTGAAATTGCTGTCCGGGATATTCGTTAAAACTTAGGTTTAACATTTTATATACTAAACTAAACAAGCAAATTTTTGAAGTTGCGGTAATATAGCGTGATCGAGCGTACATCGTGGCTCGTATTGAGACAAGGCTTTACTTCGTTGTATAAAAACAATACAGTTTTTACAGCGTATCTGTGCAC
>DWDV01000674.1:0-15556 GCA_018245615.1 Mimoniades ocyalus
ACGCGCGCGCACGCGTTCACACATACATGTGTTTGATCGCATACTTAACGGCGTGCCGCTACCGCGGCACTTGATAATAAGTATTAAATAAATGCATTTAAAATTATATGTATGTTTTGTAAATAATACCTAGATGTGAAATCAATTGATGCTACTGTATTAGTCTATGTTCGTAAATTGTAATGTCGCTAATTAGTTAGCATTGTTAATAAGATACATATGCCTGCTGCAAATTTTTACAGTTTGCAATTTAGGTATTAAATGACAATTACATTCAGCAGTATTTTCACTTGATAAGAGGATACGTAACAAAAAAAGCAACATCACGCCTGTAATCCCCGAAGAGGTAGGTAGAGGAATGTAGAACACTCCCACGTTTCACCAATTACGTTTACGTCCGTCTATAGAATAGTGATGAGCCTATCGCCTTACACGGGGCACATATCCAGGGTCCGAGCCACTACTAGATAATCTTAGTTAGAAATATTTAGTAGTGCCTGACTCGGGAATTAAACCCAGGACCTTCCGATCGGCAGTCGCACTTGCAACGAATACGACCAACGAGGCAGTGTAGTCTAGTCAGACCTAAGAGGATACAAAGACAATAGTTTCCTTAATTTTCTAAGGCAAATATAATGGCTATTTAAAAGAATATCATGAAGATCGTAACAATGTTTTGGATTTTGACAACTATGTATGTAGTAAAATGTACTGCAATTTAGTATCTAGGTACATAAACTTCCACCACACGGCATTGGTAGTGATAATATAATTAATATTTCCATTAGCTATGAACTCGATTATTTGCTGATTTTACTAATACATACAAAAAAAGCCTAATATTCGTTTGAGTTTGGCCTCAATTTACTTTTATATAGATAGGTAATGTGAATAGTAGATAGGAATAATAAATGTTGAATATTGCCGTAGCACCCTATTGAGTACTGAATATAAACGCCTAGATCGGTAACCAATGGTAATTTAACTATTTATTTTATCCCTCTGAACCAGTGAGTATTGGTAATTGGATTGAATATAAAACGAACAGGCTAGTTCTAAGACCTGACTTTTCCTCAGTATACTTTTTCTAACTTTACCTACTACTGGCTATCTATCATATATTTATCGTAGTTTAGTTTAGGTGACAATATAGCAATAACTTATGACGGTCGAGTGATCTAATCCGCAATTGCTGATTGTGAGGTCCTGGGTTCGATTATCGGATCGAACAAAGCATTATTAGGTTTTTATATCTTGAAATATCCAGTAGTACGACGAAGTTTGAATTTGTATCCGTTGTATGACAATAGGCTCACCCCCTATTCCATGGTGGGACGTAAACGTAAGTACCTAGTAATATGTGGGCGTGTACTACACTCCACTGCTTATCTCTTCGGGGAGATACAGGCGTGATGTTACGTTGCTACGATTAATATGCAGATTAGTGTTAACTAATCGGCATCAGTGATTAATGATTAATTAGAATTATCATTTTCTCAACGCCCGGGCATAAACAGATTTCTCTTAGTTGTCTTAGAAATTATTCAAAAAAGGTACCTAATGATGATGAGATGGAGCTCATATCTAAGGTGTATTAAAGATGTAAACGCTTAGTAATTATATCATTACAGGTGTGTAAGAATAGAGAGATATTTGGCACTTTGTGCCTAAAAATAAATTTTTGTGTTTAGGGGATGTTTGGTCATTGCAATTTGTCTGACTGATTAAATATAACATTGTAATAGTTATCTTAATAATATATTAAAAAATCAGACATTTAAAAATAACTTAAGTTCATTTATTTTTCTTAGAGCGAGCTTTAAAGCGTCTGATAAAAGTTTTGGCCCATGGAAAGCGTCTGATTTTTTTTTATATGACTTCAGAGTAAAATTCTACAAAACATATATAAAAGTCAGACATAAAAATTTAAGTTAAGTAACTCTGATTTTTAGTTACCTTTCTCACCTGGTACCTGCGCAGGTGTCACCGGGCAAGCTCCACAAACATTCAGGTATTAAAAAGTACACAAGAGACTACTGAGAACCGAAAGTTATATGCTTTAGAAAATAACTTGTGTCTTACGGCTCTGGGATCTTACTCTATCTGGTTTGTTTTGAAACATGAAAGTACATACATATATAAACTGATACTGACATAAAATTAATAGTCATCTAAGACTAAATTTGTATAAATGTGTAAACACCACATCATTTGGTTGCATTTATCACTTTGCTCATAACAAAATACAAAAGTGGTAAATTGAGATATAATCTACTTATTGTTATTTGACCTGCAGTCCATAGACATTTGTAACCTGATCTTGGAACAAGACTCAAGTTTTATCTAAGTCATATGTATTGTAACAATGTAACACACACATTGAGTTTACTTAAATCCATTTACAAAGATTGAACATTAGATATAAGTTTTAAAAATATTCTAAGAAATATCAATGTAGTTTTCCCAGATGTTTCAATTACAGCGCGACTCTTCACAGTCTATGTTGATTCTGCTGATACGTACCTCCTAATAAACTTCATCATGTCATCATTGCTGAGTTTTGGAGTGTTGAGTACAGCCTTCTACTATAAACGCAAAGCCCAGACTGTGGTACCTGCTCCGGAGCCCCAGCAACAGCCCAGCAAGTTCTATGTCAGGCACGGCCACAGCCACGACGAATAAATGATTCGGCGATATATACAATAATGTGCAGTCAATCAGAGTATTTGCCTAGCATCTTTGGTCTCTGATATATCTCATACAAAGTAATAAACAAGTTATAATTGAAAATATTCATATTTCGAAGACTATGCTACGATAGTGAAAAAATATTTCACTTAAATGCATGGGTACTTATTTAATTAATAACTATAAGACAAAACGAAACACAATGATTCTCATGTTACTTTAGTAAAATGACAGACATTAAATAAAATAAGCATGCTATTTGTATCAATATAGGAAACAAGGTCAAAGAAATCTGAGTTAAGAGATACTTTGATTGACTAACATATTTAATGACAACTTATTGCTCGATTCTGTGTATGCCAAAATAATTTTAATTAAATATTAAATGTGAACAATTATGGCATTAAGTATAGCTTACAAAATATATTAGTTTGCATTTAAAGTTGTATATTATTAAATAATATATTGTAGAATTTTATTTATTTGACTTTTAGAGGACTTTAGGACAAATTTTAATTTGCATATTATTATTGAAATAACTTACACAATATGTTTATAAAAAAATGTATTGCTTTCATTACAATGAGATAATTTTCACAGCATATTATTGTGTATCTTTGCTAACATTCAGTGTAATTTGCGTAAAGTATAACATAATTATAATGTTATTATTAATATGTATTTAAATATGCCTTTTAATTCATAATGTAATAGTATCAATTATCTAACTGATGTAGAAACTTTTAATCTCTTGATGTTTGTAGTTGAATTTTATCTCATCTAATTGGAAAATCATATACTAATTATAATGAATCTCAGTTAAATGACCATTATGTAGTTTAATAAATAATCCATTGTTAAATTATTTCAGTAACAGTACAGAATACTAAAATTTTGTGGCTACTATATTCTAGTCAAGTTGGATAAAGTATCAATTTTGAAGGACTTCGAATTAATTTTAAAATGTCTTTATTAAATAGAGATTACCTATTATTATATGCCAGTATTGCCATTTTTTTTCCTTTCTATTTCTCTTCATTTTGTTGTTAGGTTTGTCATTTTCTTTAAAAAAAATGTTTATAGTTTTATGTTACAATGTTCCTCTTATTTTAATTTATTATTACTACCATAAATTTATTATGAGTTACTAATGTACAAAGAACTTAGTCACTTGTTGAAAATTGTATTACAAAAAAGGCATTTTTATATTTCTAGTCAATGTTGTGATCCAAGTGATGCCATAGTAATGAATATATAAGTATGGCATGTTCAAACACAAGTACAGAAGTTAATTAATTTAAATTTTTCAATATCACTATTTCAGACAGGATAACTGAGTTTCTGTATAATGTACTCTATAATTGTATGTATTGTAAACTATTCTTAAATTATGATAGTGCATAGTAATAATTTAAAACTTGTTTTTGTGTGCTTTTTAAAACTTTTACAATACGCTATGTACATTCCTTTAATAATTAGAGGTTTCTTTTAAATTAGCAAGTATTTATTTATTGTATAAGTAGAAAATGGTTGATAACGAACACACAGCTTTCGATAATCTCACTAAGTTCTAGAATAGTTTTTATTTCTTCGGACAATGGTAGTGTGCAATACTAACATTTTCGAGTTTAATTAATGACTCATTATATATATATATATATTAAGTAGCAGCCTGTAGTATGCAGTAATACATTAATCTAATTTATCTCTTGTTTTGTTGAGATCTGCTTGTTTTTTGAGGCTTCAGCTGTTTGTAGTTTCATATAAAATCTCACACTATGTGATATAAATTAAGTTTATCATACTAAAAGCACAATTTTTTTCTCCAGTTTCTTGAATAATCTAGTTAAGTCTGTAATTATCACTCCCTTTGAACACCACTTTATTAGGTGTATATGTCTATATTTTATTTTTGACAATTAAAATTAAAAGTACCACTAACTATCTACCTCTATTTCAGTCAAAATAAATAAACTGTTTTGAAAAGTATTTTAAAATCAATTTTATAAGTATTGTCAATTAAAAAATGTTCACCAGTTTTATTTACTGACTTTTTTTATAACTTAGTATCTGTAATAAATGATACGGCTGTTAATAAAATTTTCTAGTAGATGAAGTCCTAAAGCATGTCTTTAGAACATTTTAGTAATTTTGACTAAATACAGTAACTTAAATAATTTTAATAAATCTAATATTTTTTTCTTCTGCATTATAAATGTATGTTATAAATTTTT
Organism: Mimoniades ocyalus; assembly: GCA_018245615.1. Classification (NCBI taxonomy): domain Eukaryota; kingdom Metazoa; phylum Arthropoda; class Insecta; order Lepidoptera; family Hesperiidae; genus Mimoniades; species Mimoniades ocyalus. The sequence continues at coordinate 4,923 of DWDV01000674.1, forward strand.
AGAAGTATATTCCTATATAACAATAGACAATATAAATAAGTGTAGTTGTAAGCAATTTTTTTTGTGAGGTTATTCCTAGGTTTTAAAATTAAGGCCATATTATTTCAAACAGTTTGAAAAATTGTTTTTAGTACCTAAGTATTTTTTATTATGTGTAATGAAAACATTATAATTGTATAATTTATCTATATTACTTTTAATTAAGTTGGATTGTTTGGTAACTAAAATATAAATATGTAGTAAGAAATGTACCCTAATCATTATTGTTTCATTTTTATACCCATCCTAAAGATTTAGCTAACGCGAATCTATTATTATTATGAATAAAACAATAACTTATCTGCGTCATTACTTGGCGGCATCAATTATTCATTATTATGAATCATGATTTTTTAGTACCTTAAATTTTTGTAAAACTTTTTGTGCTGACGATATATTACCTATTGTTGAAGATTTCATTGTATACGATTTCGTTTTATTATCACAATTGCCAGTTACATTAAGTGTTGATTTATTTTTTCTCAATCGACTGACTATGTTATTTTTAGAAGAATATTTAGTTAAAAGCAGACGTGAACAAAGAACCCGTGGAGACATATCAAATGTTGAAGTTGTAGCATTTTGGTGATCAGTGGACAGTAGTGAATTACGTGTAGGGGAGCAGTTATATGTTTCACATCGGTAAATTTCGTGAGCTATCCCTGCGGGTGAGCTTTCTGTTTCTGGTAGAGCTGGCAAAGTTATGGGGTCGTTGGAATCGGATCCGTTACTCGCTTCTGGAGTTTCATTCTGCATTTGTAACAGGCCTTCCGGTTCCTGTGCACCAAAGCTGATTTTACTGGTTAGTCGTCTGGCTCGTCGTCGTGCTCTAGCTTTAGCTAATTTAACAGCGCTTTTAGAACTATACAGATGTACATTTTGATCAATGTACTTACATAGTGACTCGGCTTCCTCTTCAGGGGTAAAATGCGCATCACGAAAAAACCCATAACCATGACGGAGATCATTTATTCCTTCCATTACTAGCCATGAAAGTGTACACACGACAAGTGTGACAGTTGTAAACACTGCTATGATCGTAGTCAAGTCTGGACTATTCAAGTCATATTTCATTTGTCCCAGGATGCCATATGTAACTACATTGTACGTATATTTATTGCTGTGCAGTCTACAAGTGTAAAAACCTATCAGATCTTCGTCCACTGCTGCCACAAGTCTAAGCATTTTCCCGTCGTCAACTAATCTTATGTTTTTATCTCTGAGCACTTCTGTTACTGTAGTATCTAAAAGAAACCACAGTGCGGAGTTATGAGGTTGGGCTATATTAGCATGAAGACATGTTAAATTTAAGCTATTTGAAATTCCCCATCCAGTTTCATGATAAGAGCGGGAAATGCTCGCTGTTCTCGATGATAACTGAATATTTCCATTCTTGTAACGTTCTAAGCTGCAGTTATGCAGGTCTATCAATATATCATTAGCAATCAAGGATGCTAGCATTCCCGAGAACGTAGGAAACTCTTCTAATATTTGATTTTTAACCATTCCTGGTATGTCGCCGAGGTAAAATTCGTCGCGGCAAACCGACATTGATTCGGACATTGTACTCTTATTCCTAACCTTCTTCATGGTATTATTTAGCACTCTCCGGCGCCTTGTCACTATATTGTTTGCATATATTATATGTAACCTTTCCTCAGTATTTAATGTTGTTTCGATTGCGTTGGACCCTTCAATTTTAGACAACGTTATGTGCAGCCATTGGTTGGGCGGATAATCGACACTGCTAGTCCTTTCAGACCTAAATTCGCCTATAGCTAATTTCATTTTTATCCTCATATTTTGTAGAATGACATAAAGCCAACTCTCCTTTGTAACATCAGACAGAAACAAAATTATTCCACTGTCATGGCTTGGCTTCACAGTTAATTCCAAATGCCATTCACCTGGTTCATTGAAACAGGGAATACGTAAATGATGATCATTTTCTAGAATCAAAAAAGATTCGAGTGTGTTGGCTTTCTCATAAGCTACATTCGAAGAAAATGTGGGATGATTCTCGGCATGTCGTTTTGGCCTAATATCACTTTCAATTATTATTGATAATGGACTGAAATTTAATATTAATTCTTGTATCTCACCGTTAAATCTTTCACCAATATAGATGTTAATAGCACTATTCTCTAATTCTGGATCACAAGGGAACGATCCCTTGATGGAGGTTAATGCATTATCTAATCTTATAATAGCAGATTCACTGCTGATAGCGATCAAAGCTGTATGCCAAGCTTCTGGCTCAATGGCCGTTGACGAACAAATACGAGAGAGACTACATGATTGGGACATACCACTGGCATCTAAGCAAATGTGCCATTTTTGCAAACTCACTCGGACATACGGACTTTGTAATGAACCACGACGAACTAATGTGCCGGAAGGGGAGAGTGCCTTAAATCGAATATAGAAATGGAATAGAGTCGATCGCATCCTAGGTAAATTGTACTGCAGATACGAGTCTTCTTTTAATATTGCAACTAAATGCGTGTAGACTTCACAAGGCTGCAAGTAACAGGACCTTTCTTCGGTTTTTGGACCTTCACAAGGTTTACCTCTGCCAGATGGTATTGGTTTTGTGCATGACCTAGTTCTAGATCGCTGGCCAGCACCGCATGTTTTTGAACAAGGTCCCCATGGTCCCCAGCCCGTCCACCCACCATCTAAAGAACATTTGGTATTAATGCAGATCACTAATTGATCATGCTGTCCTTGACAGTGAGTACCCCAGGTAAATGAACTAAAAGGAAAATGCCTTTCTAGGCATATTCGTTTTCTCCTACGTACCCCGCTTCCACATATTTCCGAACAAAGAGACCAATGGCCCCATTCACTCCAAGTTCCACCACTTATATATTTGTCATATCGTCCTTCTATAGCACATTGATCTCCTTCACATTCCTCAGATTGCACAGGAGTACCTGAACAAATAAGAGTGGCGTCAGAAGGTGGAGGCGTATCGCATCGCCTCAGTCGCCAGCGTAATCCTTTTCCACATCTAGCACCACATTCTGACCACGACCCCCAAACTCCCCATTCACCTTTAATCGGGCAACCTAAGTTATGTTTAACACATTGCAAGGAATTCCACACAGCTTCAGAGTTTAATTGCCAAGTATTATCCGACGACAGTGCTGCATCTACTGCTTCATAAGGGCATTCCATTTGTAAACATTTTTCTAACAAAGCTGGCACAGCTTTTAGTTGTTGCAAGGCTTCAGTCCTAGCTGCGTCTCCTTTGATTAATTTACGGAAATCTTCAACCGTGCAATTTGTAATGTAACAAGCCTCAATTTCTTCATTAGGTCCCGCACATGGTGTGCCGCCATTAGTGGTTTGAGGGTTATTGCAGTCTCTCATTCTTTTACGATGCCCCACATCATCACAAGGTCCTTGACAACTGGACCAAATACTCCATGAGGACCAACCTCCGTCTACAGGGCAATCAGAATCTGTTATTACTCCCAAGTCACATTCGAGGCGCCAAACTTCTTGTTGAAGTTTGCCATAAGGCTGTTTGCTTTGAATTAAATGAATGTATATTAAAACTCCAATTACACTACAGAGATTGATATACATTTTTATAAATAGATATGTGCTATGCTTACACTAAACTATGGTTGTATTTTGTAGACATGCTCAATCTCTTTCTATTCACTTATGACAATTACGACCGCCGATACGGGTCATGTTAAAATATCTGAACTATTAGAGAAAAAATTTAAACATAAAACTGTCATAACCGCACCTAAAATAATAATATTTTTAAGTATTATAATATTGATAATAATTGGTTTTTATGTTATACTATATTGAATACTGCAACTATTATTTATGGAGATAATACACATGCATGTGTATACATCTCTATGATTTTATTACAAATTATAATATTATCTGTGGATGTTACAAAATTTGCAAATAGACAATATATTTTTAACTAAAAGCTTTAGTAATGGATCATGTGATTTTTTATAATACAACTTATTTCTATTGGGTATAAGGAACAAAGATTATAAAGGCGTATAAAAAATAAAATATCTTTATTATCGCAACAGCAGTTTGTATTTATACTAATAATAAGATTACAAATTGTTGCAACATTAATAAATAAATGTAGAAAAAGCGCGGCAGGTCTGTACGGATAGATGTATTTGGCACTCGGTGCTCTCTGCCTACTCTGTAAGGGACCTGGCGTAAAGATATATATGTATGTATTAATAAACAAAAACAGTTTATAACTGCGTTAAATATTATATGCAAACCTTTACTATTAATAGTGCTTATTAGCCTTTATTGCGCCGTGTGAGACTTCCTATAATTATGCCCTTGAAAATTGGGCCATACACTCACATTTTCTGGACTTCGGTAACACTGCAGATCAGGTAGAACTCAATTTTTTCAGAGTTGATCACGTCATTTCTGGGGCCCTGCAAGCATTGCGCTTTGTGCCTAGGCACCGCTAGCATCGCCCTATTTACGGCATTGACTATTAAACAATATAAAGCGTTAACAATCCCAAAAGCAGTATGTAAATATAATTTATTGACCTTGTCAATCTTTAATATATAAGTACCCAGTTTTGAGGATGATTGTAACCAAAGAATATAGGACAGTGCAATATGAGTGAGTATGAGTTCTTATCTGCATTTTGTGACACAAGTAACCATTGCTGTAGCCAATCTCTTAAATCTTGGTTAGTCAAGTGACTACTATTCAATCCTCTCATTTGGCATACATTACGTAGAGACTCTGTACTTATGGAGTTAATACCGCCTTCTCTAATAATAGCCTTATCCATTTCCAATAATAAGAAGGCACAATACTTCAGTTTATTTCTGCGGAAAATACTCTTCTTGTAGCCATGCATTTTCAGCAAATATCCCTGAAAAATTGTGAACAAAATTGGTTTTGTTACAGAATAAGTGATTTTAATTTATTATTTTGTTGTATAAAGGCACATTCGAAAACAATGTTGGTTAAAGTAAAAAAGCCAACTCTTTGTCATTAGGTAATTTACCTTAAAAATAAACAATATATGCTACACCGTTAAATTGTGCAAGAGTTGTAGTAATGCTCGATATCTAGAGCTTATGCATGTTGCGAATTTTCTACTGTTAACATCTATTTTTTTATATTAAATGATTATAATCCCTTAATTACTTTACTTCATCTCATAGAGATCCATTATCAACACAGTCCAAATAATCAATTATTAGTGTTTCATTACTACTCTTCCCATCTGTAAGATACACTCAATTCATACTTCCTGTCAATGTGCAAAAGTATAAGTTTTTTCTGAAGAACTAGATGCTGTTAATATTAAAAAACGTAGCATCATGCCTGTCCTCAGAGAGGTAAGTACAGGAGTACAATACACTGTCAAGTTTCATCAGTTAGATTTATGTCCCACCATAGATCGAATAGAGCACGAGTCTTTCGGGACCAGTTTATCTAAATCAAGACCACAAGTTACTACAAGGAATTTCAGGTTCTAAAAAACCTATAGTACCTAATCCGGGAATCAAACCAAAGACCTCTTGAATAGCAGATTAACTTTTAACCATTTTACCCATGAGGCAGTTAAAGTTTATTAATGTAGAAATAATCACTAAATTTCAATAGGTTTCAAACTCACCATATGATTGTAATTTAAACTTGAGATATGGTAAGGTTCTTTGGTGAATAAGTCTTTACATTCTATTATTTCTTGTGGTGTTGGGTGAAGTCCGGAACCCAATAAAGCGATCACTCTTCTCCATTTTTTTTTCAGCTCCCCATCAGGTATTGATTTCACTTTTGATTGTAATGCTCTGAAAACTGACCTGTTGTTTTGTAGGCGTTCTTTCAAATCCTGAATGGAAAATTCTGCCCGTTGCTGTATTGACCAGAAATGGGAGCATAACAGGGTTTTTGGTTTTAAAAATCTGAAATTGTGACCAATAATATAAATTAATAATATAATTTTAGTAGTATATTTATTTTCATGATTATTGCGAAATTTATTGCACAATTTATGGAAGTAATACCCATCTGTATAAATTTTCCAGTCAAACACTAACTCACTTGTTTTCATAGTTATATCCAATCTTTATTTAACCTTCAACGAAAGGAAATTCACTTTAACAAAGTGTTTTGGTATTAACCCTATGTTAAAAAAGTTGTTATTATTTTCATATCATAACACTAGGTTTCTTATGGGGTGGGCAGAGAGCAACAATTAATATGGAAACAAACAGTAAAATGATTGTTTAATATATTTATGTTGGACTTAGGCTACAGGAATTAGCATTAACATCTATGTTACATTGTCTATGTTAAATGAGGCAACATATTTTTTAATATATTTTCATCTTGTGATTGGTATTATTCTCACAGGCAAGATCGGAGGGAAAAGACCTCAGAGGAAAATACCAATACATTGGACAGATCAAATGCATACCACATTAGACTGCAAAGTCTACAAGGTCATACATAGAGCCGCTAACCACAACTAATGGTGCAACATCATCAAACAGATTGATCTGTGGATGGGGGTTGTCTCAGCAGTGAGGAAAACAAAGTGAGGAGGAGAGATTGGTGTTTGATAATTTTTTACTACTATGTCTATATTTAATTTGCCTATTAAATAACTACACTATTAATTATATGAAACAGGAAGCAGGTCTCCCTTATTGCAATACAGTAAATCATCATAAAAATTCTAAGTTTGTTATTTATTTATTAAAACTTCAAACAAAAATAAAGCTTCAAACTCTTTAAATACTTACGCTAATGGAAATATAATATAATTTCCAAAGGGTATTGCAGATAGAAAAAGTACTGGAGCTATCCTTAGCATATCAGATGGCATTTTCTGGTACAGTTCAATGTCTTGTCTGCTTATTTTGCTGAAACCTTTTTCTCGAGCTACCTGTATTCTCAGTGAAATGTATGTCTTTAAATCTCTTAGGAACTCTTTAATACCTACACTGAAAACCCGGTACATTCGCATTGCAGTTGGAAATCTACTCTCTAATACTTTTGTGTAGTTCTTGACATATTCAATATATCGTTGCACTATATATGTTCGTAACTTTTCCTTTTCAGTTTTCAAAGCTTTACTGTGTTTCGTTTGTTCGGTCGTAACTAATCTGTAAAAGGTTTTCGTAACTATTATAGTATAGTATATATATTTTCATGATATATGTATATATTAGGTTTATATACTTCAGTTGACAGTGAGTTGAATTTGCATAACAATACATGGCTCTAGATTAAAATTTGAAATACAGTATTGCAAAGAACAGGTATAATAATATCATTTAATAATATACGTAATTATCAATTCTGTTAACAAAAATAATAATGTCGTGTGGAAAAAAAATGAAACATACCTATAATTGTTGATTTGCACGCAGTTTGTTACAGTGGGACTGTAACGACTGCATTGTATTATAGATCTAGAAACTTTTACAATTCTATGAATGTGCATTTTTATTTTAATAAGAGTTATTTTAAACAAATTATATTGTCATTGTTTTTCAAAATGTGACAGCTGATAGGTCAATTGACAACTAAATTTAACTTGTGTTGCCATAGTTAATCTTGTTGATTAATTTCCTGAGAGTTAACTATTTATTTGCGCAGTTGAAAAATTGTAAACATTTATTTTTATTTATAAAGCGTTTTAAATAAACTTAAAATACTTAAAAACAAAAATTCTTAGTCTTGTTACAGTTGCTGTAGTGATTAGTAAACTTAATTCGTGGTTAGTACACGGAGCTTTGAGTTCAATTCCCACTAAGAACAAATAGTTATGCCGACAGTTCTTCAAAGTGCGGGATTTAAAAAAAATATGATTGTCCTAGTTACAACTCTGTTCAAGGTACAACAGTTTCCCTTAGCTGACCCGGGTATCGAATGCAGGACCTCTCGATTGGCAGTCGTGCTTGCAACCACTCGACCAACGAAGCAATCAATAACAGGGAGATTTTTAATTTAATGTTCATTTGAAAATCTGAATTAAGTAAATAGCTACTTTTAATTTCAGGCTTGGCAAGGTTGATTATTGTTTATGCGGTATATATTATTATGCTGTCGCGGACTTTTATTCATAACTATTTAACCTCCTAAGACCCAGATAACAAATAACAAAGTAATCGTTAAAACCCACTGTACAAAATTATGCACAAATTAATTTTGTGCTGTCAAGCCCATAGACAAAAAATTAAAAAAAATTGAAGCTATGCCTATAAGGCTTTCGAGGGTATATATATCATAATACTAGGTATCTAAGGGATATTTCTGGTTAACTTACGTCGTTCTATCTTTTGTAACGTTGCAGAGAAAATAACACATTAAACTTATAAATTTTAGTATTTATTTATGAAATTATAAATTAAATTAAATTTCATCTATGGAAATGTGTTGATCTCGTATTCGCTTATGGCATCCTTGCAGTACTCTCTCGATTAAAGGTCTAACCTTCCACAGTTTATCTCGGTTTCTTTGCTCTTGCCTTATATCGGGATTAAATACAATCTTCAACACGGTTCTCAAAAGAAAGTACCTATTACATGGAATACAGTCTGCTACTAAAGGGACTCGCCATATATTTTCCCAGTACATTCTAATATAAGGGTGGTTTATGCACGACATTATTATTACCGCGACCGCTTCTTCCACAAGTGCTAATACTTCTTCCTTGTCTACAACCAAATGGCCCTCGTAGAACACGTGCTCTGCTTCGAGTTGGAGCAGGAGAATCATATGGTATTACCTCATTGTCATCTTCATAATCTGGGCCTTCTTCACAGAAAGAAATTGACGAACTGGACAATTCCTCTTCTCGTTCACTATCAAGCCTGTAGTCATCATCCGTCCCATTGTCTTCATAAGGGTCTTGTTCTGAGTTCGACTCATATTCAGATTTATTGAGCCTCTCAATAATGTCTTTTACAGTAGGATCTAAAAATAAAAACAAAAACTCAATTACAATATAGAGACCACACGTCTGACACTGCAAACCAATGTGCAAAAAATTGCACATAATAATTTATGGTTTTGTAAATCATCTACATTTAATACTGTAACAAAAATATTAATAGTATGTACTAGTTTAACCTTTTAAGTTTATAATTACATCAATAGTAACATAAGAAAAGTAAATACTTCATAAGAATTTTTAGATTAAACTCACGTTCAGCACGAGGCTGCGTCATGTCTCCTCGTTCGTCGCAGCTAGTTTTGACAATTCACCTTTTTTTCTGGTTGACAGTATTGATAAAGTAGACAATATAAACTAACCAAGCAATTTGGACATGAAAATTTAGTCGCGGGAAGATTTGAAAAAAAATAGAAGAGCTTAAAGAATATGTACAAAAAATTGTACCGCGGGTGGTTACTACTATGAACTTGATTTCAAATCTGGGTCTGTCATAGGTATTTTATTTTGTCTATTTTTTTGTACGCGGGGTCTTAGGAGGTTAAGACAAACAATCCTACGGTACATTATATTCGTGTAAATATAACCATTTAGGTAGCATAAATCAATCAAATCTTTGTACAATAGTTTAATCTTTAATTAATAATAAATTTTAATAATAAACTAATTTTTACAGTATTTTAATCAATCATCAAATCTTTTTACCAATCAATACACAAATCTTTATACAAATTTATTACAGAAAGTCTGACCTAAAAAGTCCTACTCATATTCATTTAACACTAGGCCATCTGGTTCATGTAAGAAGATTCAGCAGGTAAGAAGATTTGATGATAGAAGTACAAGACGCGGGATTGTAAAAAATGTTATACCTTTTACTATCTGTAGTTGAAAAAAGTGTATATAACTTATCTAGGTTAATAATGTGAAAGCAAGCAATCAATATAATGACCGTATGGCTAAATCGTTGTTTTTTCAAATTTGAATAACTTTTTCCGAGAACCGCGCATAATGGTAGACCTCTATTATTTTACTAATATGGACTATCATAAAATAAATATTGATCTAACCATAGATCACTTGTAACACGAATCATAAGGGATTAGGACAACGTATTATAGTTTTGTCATAGGCTCATCGCATGTGGATTTGCGGCGCGTGTCCTTTTAGATCTTTTATTGAAAATTTTTTTTTCTAATACAGAACATTCATAACAATATAGAATAGCAGAGAGATTTCGTTCTAAACAGCTCGTGACTTTTAAAACATCATCATGTTGTTTTCCAATTTATTACCGTAGGACTTAAAACTTCTCTTACAATGTTAAGAATTAAAATTTAATGCTATGTAAGTAATTATTTTAAACAGTTTGCTTTCAACTTACTTTAACTATATTTATGTAAAATTCGTCAGTAAATTCATAGCTCTCGTGGCGCAATGGATAGCGCACTCGACAATTCATCGAGAGGTTGGTGGTTCGATCCCACTCGAGAGCATCACATAGTAGGCAGTATTGTGTCCTTTTCCATTTTTTTATTTCTGTTATGTAAACCGTTAATTAAACATTTTTGTAATATTACATATCTTCACGCCAGGTCCCTTGCGGGGTAGGCAGAGAGCACAGAGTGCCAAATATCTCTATTCTTACAAACCT
>DWDV01000675.1:0-15545 GCA_018245615.1 Mimoniades ocyalus
ATCATTTATATGTAACAGGAAAAGCGTTGCGGAGAGAACAAATCCTTGAGGAACTCCGGCATTTATTACATGTACGTCTGACGTGTGTTCATTAAGGACGACAGCGGAAAGTACGTAACAGGGTAGCTTGCTCAGGAGACCTTCATGCCAAACCCTGTCAAAGACTTTAGAAATATCGAGGGACACAGCAAGCGCCTCACCATGCCTTTCGATAAGATTTCGATAGCCTCCCCACAAATATGCGTGGCATAGGCTAGAAGATCTCCAGTGGACCGGTTTCGGCGAAACCCGTATTGGCCATCACTGGGGATGTCGTTACGTTCCACGTTAACGTCCCACTATGGAACAGGAGGTTATTGCCCTATGCCGGGCACATATCTAGACTCCGATTCACTACAAAAAAATAAGTTAGAAAAATCCAATAGTGCCCGACCCGGGCTTTGAATCTAGGACCACTCGATCGGCAGTCGCTCTTGGAAGCAACACAACCAACTAGGCAGTTTAGTAGGTTGATTGTCTTACTTCATCATGCGATGAACAATTTGAATGATAAGAATAATACAGAATTGTATAGGTACATTAAAGTAGGATTTCCCTTGTGAAATAAATTGAACTTTAACAAAATTATAAAAAAGACTGAAAATATGTCTTAGGTAAGATTCTTTTGTCATAGGACCTTAATAAGAAATATAAGTATTTGTGTTTACTTTGGATATAAGGTTTCGGAATCAAATTAGGTTACACGACATACGTGACATTTTCGCTAACCCAATATGAGGCTTATTAGAGAAACCATACTCATGGCTTAGCGAATATGTGGGCGTGAGGATGTATACGTAGAAGTAAATTGAATTAAGGGTACCTAAAAAAATTATATGTGCATTTTATTAGGCCAGCAATGGGTAATGTGAAGTCGTGATGCAACTGACCTTAAATGGCAAATTCATTTGCAAAATTATTTTTACAGTTCTAATCCTGACTAGAGCGGTCACCGGCCACCGCGTACATATTTCAAAACTAAAAATTAACATTATTTCCATTCTTTCATACAAAGTCATTCAACCTCCTTAGTCGAGTGGTTGCAACCGGGACTGCTGGTCGAGTGGTCCTGGGTACGAAACCGGGATAGTTACTATTGGATGTTTATGACTAGAATTTCTAATTAAAATTTCTGGTAGTGGCTCGGGAGTCTGGATTTGATTTCTGCCCGGTCTATACCAATAGGCTCCCCCTTATTCCATATTGGGCCGTAAACGTAATTGGGATTTTGAAAAAAAAAAATTTTAAAATGTATTCTACGATGATATCTTTCCATTTATTGCAAAAAATCATTAAAATATCCTATTGATAAAACGTGTGAATGTTATTCTCTGCCTACCTCCTTAACGAGATACTTGTTATAATTTATTACAATTAAAAAACATTCAGTGTCAAACATACTAGCTATTACGACATCAGAAAACAATGGAATAAAATCACATTATGATTATTACCGTATTCAATTTTACCAGCTAACTAATGGGTCATTAGCCAATTACCGACCTACAAAACATTAAGTAATTTGAACAGCCTACTGTTGTACTATATTTAAATAAAGATATTGTATCTACTGGTGTGGTCTGGAATGTTCTACCGCAAGTACTAAATTACCGATTACTATGAATGTTTTCGAACATTGTACGCTATTATTACATAACTAATTTCATACCTATCTATAATTTGACTGCACAAAGGTTTATTACTGGTTATTTTGACGTCATTATCATCGTAATTATGACCATCAAACCTTCTCTGTCCACTGTTGGACGTAGGCCTCTCCATTAGCATGCCAGTTAGCTCAATATTCAGCTCTCTGTTTCCAATAACTGCCAGTCATTTCGCATATATAGTCACTCCACTTAGCTAAAAGATGTTCTACTCTACCCACAATGGCGCACATGATTTTGCACTAACGTACATATATACGTATGGATTTCTAAAAACTTATTTGAACTGAAAATGTTTCATGATATAATCTTTCGTTAAACAGAGAAAATATAAATATCTATCGATTTAGTAAAAACTAATACTAGCCTCGTAGAATTACGAGTAATAATCACTAAATGATTCTTCGACTCAACATGCTTTATCATAAGCTGTTGGATTTTCAATGTATTTTTGTTCATCAGTTCTCGCTGACAACATATGTAAACAAACTACTTCCACGGATGTATCAGCACTTTGAACCAGATCTAGACTTCATCTCCTTTTACGATACTGAACCTTTCACACGATCAAATGCAAAATAGTTATGTACGGTTTATTCTAAACGATCCAGCGCGCCCGTTTACGTTCGAGATATTCTCGGGAATCCTGTTTTTGAGGGTCGGGCTTGGGACACCCTCATGTCCGAGTAACTGCCGGCGGTGTACGACGTTATCCCTGTTTGTATTTGAAACTAATGAAAAACCGTTAACAGGATTAAGAAGAGAATATTCTACTTATTTGTAACGTAAAATTGAATTAAAGCTAATATAAATTGGATACCAAATAATATTTAAGATATAGAAGAAGTCAAATGTTAGTTATATAATAGGATAGAATATAAAGAAAGATTTATAAATATAAAGAAGAAGACTTTCTCAATATCGGTCGCAGATTCTTGGTATCGGTGAAAATTTCATTGATAAAGATTTTTTTGTAAAAAATTAGATTAGCCCTTTTCACAAGTCACTGTTGAAAATGTGTTCCTTCTCAGAACGAGAAGGGTTAAGGGCATAGCCTGCATGAAAGCCAAGTGTGGGTTGGAAGATTAAATTTAAATGAAATCAACAAACCGAAATATCTTTAGAAGATACCTGTACATCTAGGTATATTTCAAACATTAACGTTAATTTGATTGGAACATTTACTGTCAGTGTATTTTGGACCAAATCCTCTCAATGTACTATTAAAGACTGAAAATATATTTAGACGATACATAAGTATACATTCAGTAAATGTCCGAACTTGGCACATTTCGTTCTTTGCACTGCAAAACATTGTGGTTCGCTACCTTTACATCCATGATTCCTGATGAAAGGTCGGTTGTATATTCAGATTGAGAAAAAGTAGGACAAAGTACAGTCCGTACTTGAGGAAGGTAAGAACAATTTCGTCCACTAAGGACGGTCGGTCACATTCGCCCGATACGTACGAAGGGCGCATTTTGAACAGATTGTCTCGTGGACAGTAACCTAACATGATGTTTTCATCCCCAAAAAGGTAGGCAGAGAAATGTTTTACTTCCACGTTTCACGTCCCACGAAATAGGAAATGCCACACGCCGGGCACACATCCAGACTCCGAGCCACAACTAGAATCTAAAAAAAATCAAATAGTGCCCGACCCGCGATTTGAAACAAGGACCTCTCGATCAGCAGTTTCGCTTGCAACCAAGACAACCAACGAAGCAATCTTGTGGACAGATTAAGCATATTTTCAGACATGCTAATTACACTTAGTAATTTTGCCATAGAACCGGTAAAATACAATATGTAAATTTTGAGACAACTCTTTCCACATTAACGTATTAATGGCATAATGTATTCTAGATGAAAGAATCGATTTAAGGATTAAATATTACTTGCCGTAATGGTGAAGGAAAATGTGTTGAGACAATTTTTACACTTCAGGACTTCCATAATGCTTTCTAATGCGCGTGAAGACTTCCAAATCGCACTGCACCAGGTTTCAGACTATAAACTTAACCTTCTTATTTTTGGATATCCAAATCCAACAACAAAACGGAACAGATTTGCTGATGACGTTGATGTAGAAAAGTACAAATAAGGATACAAAAAAATATTTTTATATTTTAATGTCCAATATTAGTCAGCTATTTGCATATTCCTTTTAATATAACAACTATGATACGTCATTTATTTAGTATATGGTAATACATTACGCAAGGTGATTCCCCGTGGTCTCAATTACTCTACGTAATATTTTCCCCACTCTACAATGATTACATGCATTACCTGATCTAGACATGCTATGTTACCTATTAATTTAAGAATTAAATCGTAAAATTTAACATTTCCTTAAAAAGTTAAAAGTTTATAATATCACGCCTTTAATTCCCGAAGAGGTTGGCAGAGGAATGTAGTACACTCCCACGTTTCACCAGTTACGTTTACGTCTTACTATGGAATAGGTGGTGAGCCTATTGCCAAACACCGGGCACAATTCCAGACTCCGAGCCACTATTATAAAATCTCAATTAGAAAAATCCAATAGTCCCCGACCCGGCATTTGAACCCGGGACCTCCTGATGGGCAGTCGCGCTTGCAACCAACACGACTGTCAAGTATATTGACTGTATAATACAATCAGCATCTAGCTATAAAATAATGACATTGTTGTGTAGAATAAACATACTGTTTCGATAATAAGCTAGATAGAAGTTACTTTTCGATCACAGTCTTTTAGAGGTCGGAATAATTTCGTTCGGTCCACTACACGGGGTCAGAACGTGCGTCCGAATCGGTTACAGACCATTTTCCGGTTATTCTCTCTTTGAGAATCTACTCAGGATTTTCCCTTTATGTATTTAAATAAATTATGTCAAAAGAATGTGGATATATTAATGTTAGCTCGTTAACAATCAATACATTTTATTGCTTTATTGAGTTACTCCTTGTGAGCTTCCCCAATAATGTATACGTCTTATTATGAATCATATATGAATGTAGTCGAAGTAATTTCCTTTATATTACGTTCATGTGGAGTTCATTATCTATTTGTATGTTTTATATAGTCCCCTTTTAATTTCTTATTCCTATGTCGTTTAGATGTCAAAATAAATTCATACCTAACATAAAACTTGCTCCCGTGCGTACACCCCTGGGTCCGAAAGGTTTGCCGATTTGACCATTTTTAAATTATCACGTAATCATAATGTAATATAATGTTGATTTAGTACTTTACAAGTTGCGATGTAGCAAGTTCGTTTTTAACATAAGACCTACATATGTTCACAAATAAAGATATTTCTATTGGCATATGTTTCTCAAATATCTTTATCATTACAGACGTAACGTGTTTCTTTTACGTAAATCACTGCCTTCTATAAACAATCTACTAATAAATAAACTGCTTGCTCTACTTTAAACGAGATATGCGGTATGTAATGTAATAACGTGGGTATTAACATTTTTAACATAACAAAATATGACATTTTAGTAATATATTTTAATTGCTCTATGTTAAAAGTTCTAACAATGTAATAATAATACCAATGCTCAAAATACCGTTTAGTTTCCCACTTTATTCACACATTGCACATCGCAAATATGGTATAAGACGGTGAAATATTTCTTATCCCTTTGTCCTTTGGGGTCACAATACCTTTGTCCGGTCGAGTGACCACGGCCGAGTCGGTTAAGACACATATTGCAGATATATAATATACGGCCAACCTTGAAATCTACTGCATACCGCATGTAAATAACGAAAGTATATAATACATAAAAGTAAACGACCGTAACTTACGTATTAAAGTGTGAATGATATAAATACGCATGTAATGTGAATGTGTTTATTCAGATACCAAATAATATCAAATACAAAACAATATAATATAATATAATACTGTTTAGGGAATGCAATCCAGCACTCAAAAAATGATATTGCAAATCCGCAAGATTGAGAAGATCAGTCCAGTGGATCCGCAAGGTTTATAGAATTGTACAATATTTTAGATTAGTATACAATATACAGTAATACAATATTTTAGAATTATTTGCACACAAAATTATTAGTTAAGTCTGTAAATGAAATAGAATTTCGTTAGAAGAAACAAAGAATATAATGAAATTTTGATCAGAAAAAGTGTCAAAAATCTAAATTATGTTATGTCAATTATAATCTGAAAATGTGAACTAAAGTGTGAAAAAAAATATTAATAAGCTTCGGACACTTGCTTCCGAAATTGCTTTCGGAGTATACGTAAGTAGTTTTAAGTTTCATCTTTTACATTTGATTGTATTTTCTTGCATGTATTTTCTTGCCTATGTGTAATAAAAAAAACATCTGCAGAAATGTGTGGGGTTTCTGACAAAATTCATATATTTTATTTATGTTCATCATTGATCCTTTCGTCGTTCCACTGTCGAACACGGGTCTCCTCTCAAAATGAGATGGGTTAAGGGCACAATTTGCCACAGGAGCCAACTGAGGGTTGGCACACTTTACACGCCTTAAGGAATTTTATTGAAAATACCACGGTGTGTAAGTTTCCTCATGAATAGTTTTTTTATGACGTAACAAAAAATGTTACGTCATTATATAAAACAAATGAATGTCCTGTGCACCTGATATGCATGCAGAGTAGTTTCCGGTAGTCATTTTTCTTACATGATATTACAAAAGATAATATCTCACGAGTTTCAAAACAATGTATTACGTAATCATATCAAGGGATGAAAAGCTATTTGTTTTAAGCGATATTTTTAGCGATATCGAATTATGTATATTCGGAATCAGCGAGTGTTTATTTAATCCGTTTGTGATTTTCTGATATTATCTGTTCACACAATACCTGCCAGTCAAATTTTAATACGAGGACTAGCTCATAAGCTCACAAGCGAACATGAAAGTGCTTGGCTACGGCGGTGAGCGCAGGTAATATTATATTCTTAAGAAAAACTAATTTCGCAACTGAACAGCGTTGGTGCTTGGTAAAGATCTGTCCACACGATCGCTTAAAACAAAATAATAATATACTTTGTTGCTTCAAGATAAAACAAATACATATGAAGAAAATGATAAAAATTTAAACTAACAGACATATCCGCGCGTATCGCTTTTGCTGATACGACATACTAGTCTCGTGCAATCTTCCTTTTAGAAGGACTCTCCCACAACGCGGAGTTGCGGGCTGACAGTCAGGTCGCTATCGACATCAAAATTACAAGTCATTGCTACGTGGAGAATTTTATCAAGTTACTTTATAATAAAAATAAACTAAAAACATTGACTTATTTTAAGCGGTCTTTATCCGATTTAAACGATTCCTTAATCAGAATTTGAATGACACCAAATATATTTTGTTGGCACTTTTATGAAAATCATTATTGGTGATATGTAACATGTTTTGAAATTTTTATTACTATTATATATCATCACGCCGATCATTTACAGGACAGCAAAAAACACAGAGTTTGAGTTCGAACTAATACTTCTTTTTCTACCTTGTTATATTTTGAAATTACATACATTTGAATCTTTGTACATATGTTCTCTCGTTATGACGTAGTTACGGTGCGCTGACACGTGAATTACGTTGTTGCAATTCAGAAGCATCGTCACACTTTAGTAGTCATCGCTTCAGTTGCAGTGTGCGCTCACCCTAAGCACCCGACTATGTATGAGATAGCAGGTTTAATAGAATTTTTAACACGGAAAACTAGTGTGCTATGAGCGAAATTCCTCCCTGGGTAGCCGGGACAACTTTCAGTAATAAATTTGCAGTCTTAATGTGATATGATGCAGGAACTTTTATTACGAATGTTCGGTTATTAAAGTTTACCGATTTGGTGTTATGTTGATGTGAACTGCAGTTCTACAGACATACAGTAATTAAAATTGCTCCATTAAAACTGTGTGCACTTTATATACAATATTATTTATCATCATGTCAGATACCTAACGGGGTAGGCAGAGAGTACAGAGTGCCAAATATCTCTGTTCTTGCAGACTTTCTGTACGTCTGATTCTGAATACATGTTATAAAATTAACATAACGCCCGTAATCCCCGAAGTGATATGCAGTGTTGTGTAGTGCACTCCTGCGTTTCGCCAGTTACGTTTACGTCCTACCATTAAGTACAAGGTGAACCTATTGCCATACACTGGGCACAAATACAGATTCTAAGCTCCTACTAGAAATTGTAACTAGAAATTCTAAGTTGGAAAATTCAATAGTACCCGACCTGGGATTCGAACCCAGGACCTCTAGCTCAACGATCGTTGTATATGAGAAAAGCAACCAAACCATCTGGCAGCAGTCACAGTGGTCGATATAGGAAGGTCCTATGCAACCAATCTCGATGGGACTATATGTATAAAACTTGCAAAACCATAGTTGGACTAATGTTATGGTAATTAGACTTTTATTATCATAACAATAGTTGATTCGGTTAGAATCACATTGGACAGTTTCAAAAATAATTGCCCTATAAGCCCTTTTAATTTGTGTGCCTAAGATGATTGTTTTATTTTTGCTGGTTGTTAAGGTGATCGAAATTCACTGTAATTAAACAAATGTTTAACTTTGAACGTTATCAGGTTTTTATGTTACAGAGTATAGCTCTATACAGCTCTACTCTGTGATACTGTTTGATGACAGACTTTATGCGTCTAACAAGGACCATATAAAAGTAATCAAAGAATATGTTATTATATTTTATTCGATGTATTTGTAGCCCATGTTATATATTTTAACTTACCGCACTTCTCTATGTAAATTGAAGTATGCTTAACCTTATTCTTGCAGCCGCGAAATACACTTAAAAAAGCCACAATATTTCCTCGCATATTAATAAATAGATTTTATTCTATTAAACAGTTAATTTCAATGTTACTAGTATATAGAGCAGACATTCGTACATTGCAGTTTAAGTGTTGTTGAATAATTATGCATTTACAAGTCGCATAAGCGTGTTTAAATGTGTGTAAGAGCGTGTAAAAGCGTGTGTAAGAGGGCATTAACTACACAGTAGTTGTGTAGGCCGCGTAACTTCGCTATACGCGTTGAGAGGAGAGCAAATTGATATAAAGGCTTATTAGTAGCGAGCCGTGAGAACAATAAAGCTTATCGACGCATCGACAGCTGCGCGCCAGAGTTCATACCAACGAAACTATTTTATATTCAAAACAATTACTTAGTTGATGTACATCGTACATTATTTTTAACACCTGTACACTAGAGCTTTTCTCGGAGGAAATACGGAGCAAAGTTTCTTCAATTTTAAAACGAATAAATGTAACATAAGAATATGACAAAACATATTCAGTAAACTACATATTAACTACACAAGCTTACGCTATCAATTGGAAGAATTTTATGTAAGGTGTAGGTGAGCTGCGGGTAGGTCTTATCGACTCGCCGTTCGCCGGAGGACAGTGTAACTTCAATGTAATTACCGTTTACATCGTAAGCACCTTACTAACACCGTCCGGTATAAAAAAACTGAAGGTGTACTGTGAAAATTTTTTAGGTATAGTACTAGTTAATGGTGTAAGCGTTATTTTGCGCAAATCCATTGTTTATAATAGTAGCAGTGATAACCTAGTGGTTTAGTACCACCTCTCACACCGGGGATCTTGGGTTCAAATCCTAGTACATATGTATGTATTTATAAAAAAATTGCGTTTTAAGATTAAATATCTTTTGCTGTAATGGCGAAGGAGAACATTGTAAGAAAACCTTGGAGTTCTTAAGTTCTATTAGAACTTGGCAAGTGTAGCCCTAATTGTGGGTTATCATTTTGCAAGGAGACCTGTTTCCAATAGTGGGACCGTTTAAGGGGCTGATTATAAAAATTAACGTAACAACATCAATCCCCCGTAATCCCCGAAGACGTAGACAGATGAGTGTAGTACCCTCCCACGTTACACTAGTTAATGATGACACCTCATGAAGTCTGCATCAAATTCCACATTCGCTTTTTGCATTCGCGTTCCCTCTATTTGGCTAAAACGAATATTAATTTGACACGAGAAAGAAAAAAATAATGAGCATCGATTTTCAGTACATCGGACTTACGTAAATCAACAGCTCTCTACACTTGCATTCAAAGTCTACTTCAAAAATCGAACTCTAATAAGATTCGACGTACAAACTCGCTCCTAATTGGTAGCTAACGCGGCTGCTACTTTAACGACTGTCGAAAGCAATGAGCATCGCAGTTTGGGGTTGCCACTCTCGGTGTAGCGAAAAGATATTTTAATTTTATCTTTAACTAAAAAATATTACAAGGGATAAATTCAAACTTTTCTAACGTACTTTAAACATAAATTTATGCACCATGGTCTTTACATATTTTGGTTTTCAAAATTAAGTAACACAGCCTAAGCCGCATATTACGACGCTGGCCAAATGTAGCTCCACGTAGTCCTCAACGCTGAGAAACAAGGAAGAACACTAAGAGCTATAGGTTTCCTCTCAATGTTATTCTTCACCATTACACCATTACCATTACGCATTAAGTGACATCAAATCGAAAATCACTCAAAAAAAGCTCAGACATTCGAACTCAGATATTGAAGATTGTATTATGAATCATTTTATATATTAGAAACTTCAGCGCTAAACCAAGCCCTATTAAGTAACAGCAAGCGACGTAAACATTTAACGACGCGCGAATCTGCCCTGAATTTGCCCTCATATCTATTCAGCTTACATAGAAAGAGCTTAAATTAGACTCTAAAGAATATATCTTCACGCCTGTAATCCCCTAAGAGGTAGACAGAGGAGTGTAATACACTCCTACGTTTCATCAGCTACGTTTACGTGCTTCTATGGCATAAGTATACCTAAATTGGACACTTCGTGGATCGCAGAGAACGGCTACTAGCACCGCTTATGCTGATGCCTCTTGGAGGCCAGGGCAATTAGCTGTACCTAGGCGGACCGCACCATAGCGCGATGTGCCAGCAGCGGGTTTATTC
This sequence comes from Mimoniades ocyalus, assembly GCA_018245615.1. Taxonomy (NCBI): domain Eukaryota; kingdom Metazoa; phylum Arthropoda; class Insecta; order Lepidoptera; family Hesperiidae; genus Mimoniades; species Mimoniades ocyalus. Next base: position 10,693 of record DWDV01000675.1, read on the forward strand.
GCATCATATGACATACTGTACAACACGTGGCACGATGAAAGAGTTAACGACGATGATAAAGTAAATAATACTGAGATATGAAGAAAATTATAGGAGTCGAGCCCGTACAATGAATAAAAACATTCGGATCGCTACAAGAGCACCCACGCTGATAAATGGTTCCTACATCTGATGTAATAAATATAAATGGTTGTTTCTAAGACTTTACCCTTCTGCTGGAAATCTGTAATGGAATTAAAATCCATTTTGTCGAAAGTGTCTTAGGAACTTGTTCGAATGTGGAAATATTCTCTCAATGAAGGATCTTTAAAAAAAACACTCAATATCCTTATTGAATTAATGTAAAATTGTATCTTTTACTTTGAAATTCTACAGTTAAGGGAACATTGTAGCCAGGACAATCTCTTACTCATTGTGTTTTTTGATAATAATAATAATAAAGGATTCGACATAAGGAACATCAGAAAACACGAATTTAATAACCTACGTGTTATTACGAGTATATGAAAATTAATGTCATTTACAGCACGCGCAAAAAGTTCGAATTCAAAAATAAAACATATTTCAATAAAATTGTTTTCTACCGTTCATTCACACAATGTACTTTAAAAAGGAATCTCATTTCGTGCGAAGAAAAGGAGGATCCCAATTTGAAATCAAATTTTCATGTACCCAGAAATTTGAAATTGAAATATTGCGAGCTTGCGAAGAGATTAATTTTTAAATACCGGTCCGTTCAAACAGCCACGACTCTGAAACTTTTGACAAGTAAACCGTTTTGAATTAACGTTTCGCTAAGTATTCACAAAGATTGCGAGAATAATTTATGAATTGAGACGTAAAAACCTCTTGCAACAAAACTTTTGATAAGCGTTTATTGTGCTAATGGTTCGTTGAATCGAAAAGAAAAGTGACCGCTTTGCGTGAAAAGCTCCAGAAATATTATTCGAGTGTTAAAGTTTTTGCACCAATAAATACGTGCACTATAATCGTACCCTTGGTTTGTAGGGCGATGTAAAACGAACAGGCCTTCTATTATTTGGTAGTAGTTGTTGAATATCATTAGATGGATTTGGTGCCTTATAAAATATTCAGCGCCGGTTTGTGCTCTAACCTCGCAAGCGCACAAAATTGTATAGATATCACCTGAAACCATCTATATAAGACAAGAATTAATCACAAACTATTCTAACATTCAAGTATCTCGAGTCAAGATGTTATATAATTTTTTATACGAGTCCTCAAACAGAGGGATCAGAAATTCAAGGGTATGATCTACGGCCGGAATGACATGTACATATATTAAAGATGATCCAGTATATTTGTTTCCAATGTGAGTTTTTCTGTGGGTGTCTATCTGTTTGAGGATTTATTTCCATGGCGTCGACGACATGAAAGACCAATTTGTGGTGCTCTGAGGCGTCTGTAGATAGAACATAGATAAACCCTACTTTGTCTCGAAAATGTAAACACACCTGACGGTAGGAAGACGATACAGTCAAAGTTCACGAAGAGATAAACATAAAATAACACTGAATTGGATTTACAGTTCGGGTCAGCCGTGCCGAGCGGAGCGTCGATATTTTTAAAGATCAATTAGGTTTTCAGTGCTTGGCGACGCACTAAGTCCATAAGCTCCAGTAGCCTTCGTACTAATGGATATCGATCCTACGGGCTATAAATATTCATGGCGTGTGCTGTTTATTTGTTCTCCGAGACTGAAATTAAACCTTGACTAAAGAATCTGCATAGATTTTCTTCGCTCCTCGCTATATGCAAATTATTTATTTGTTCACGTGGCCCATTGTCCTATATTTTTATTGATATCTGTAACTGCTTTCTATATTCAGATATGATAGAATTTGTCGTTATGAATGCATTTGCAATTATTTTAAGGCGATAAGATATACATCTAAGTTTTTATGTTGAAAAACACCATTTTCAACAAATTCATTTTAAAATGCATGGTCATGTGCCGATTTCGTTAGGGTTTAGGAACGTATCAAGCCGCATATAATAACTAGTTCTCCACAAAATGACCCCATTGAAAATGCAACACTGGTTGTGTTGCTTTATTGCGGTGGTCGCCGAGTTCGATACAATAAAATTCTCGTCTTATTGCAATAGCCTGAGTTAAGAGGTACGTTTGGATCAAAGAAATTTCATGGATATTGCTTTAAAGATAAGTTTTTCTTTAGAAAGGAAGTTGTGATATTTTTCTAATTTAGACTATCTTCTATTGCCTTGTTGGTCGAGTGATCGCAACTGCGACGACTGATAAAGAGGTCCTGAGTTCAAATCTCGGGTCGGATACTGTTAAATTTTACTTATTTACATTTTCTAGTAGAAATTTAGTAGAACAATGCGAGTCCTGCAGCCAATTTTTCCTAATGTAGAGTCTAACCACCGATTAAACGAATACGTTTCTTTATCACCATTATAACTTATTTACCTGTTCACAGACATCTTTGTAATTTTCATACAAGCTTATCATTTCCGAAGCAAATGGTCATATATATTCAAATGCTAATGAAATACTTTGGGACGGTTTAACTTTATTGTTAAAGAACATGTTCAATATATTACTGAACGAAGGTAACTTTATACAACTAATACAAAATAATATATTGCACACCATACTTACCTAACCTTTTCTAACCCGCAACTAAAGCCCGTTAGCTAAACGATGAGACCGGGTAAAGTATTCCGGTTCCAGACTCGTGCGGTCACAAAGAGCAAATGTGGCCAATAAATGATTGTGTACTTAACCGTTAGCTGTTTTAGCAGAAGGTCCTTAAATTAAAAGTATTCTTAATATACTCCGATACTCAAATAGAGCGAAACATGTAACAAACGTAACATCACACATGTAATCCCATTACACCAGTTATGTGTAGGTCAAAGTACAATTGTATTAAACGTGTGCATATAACATTAGTTTAAATTCGTCTATATTGTACAGTTTTACAGCCGTGAAATATTTTGGTTGCTACTCGTATGCATGTTAATGGAGCATAGAGTGAGTAGGTATATTGGGCCAAAAATGTACGGGCTTTTTGCAAAACGCATAAAATCGGATGCCTCTCAGTCAATCTAACGTTAGTTGATACTAAATGGAGTAGACTTTGAATATGTAATGGTATTACGAGGCATACGCCAGCGACGCTAAAAATGTGGGAAACTCCAACATTCATCTATTACCTGTTCAGAGGGTCTTGTAGCTTCAATAAAATAGCTCATTAAGAACAACGCAATAAATCTTAATGAAACCTTTCGGAGATGCTCGCGAATTTGCCTCAATTTTGAATCTAATGAAGGTACTTAGGGAACGTTTCCATAACCTCTTAGCATTTAGCGGAGAATATCCCATTGTTCCTGCTTTTCAGGTAGCAAGAATTCTTATCTTAGTATTTTTTAACCTTTTCAAAGTTAGCAACGTTGTCGCAAAAAAAATTGAAGAGCTTTTTAGGAGTTTGAAAGGATTTTTTGAAGCTTATAGTCTCAACGTTTCAGGTCGTTCGGTATTATGACCTTGACATAAATAAGCGCGCTCGCCTTTCCACTTGGTCTCAGCGAGTCGTGATAAGTTCTGGCTTCCGTCCAACCACCTATCGACCGAGCTGACTCCGCATGTACAACGGCAATGAGCTTCATGTGGATATGATGCACATATTATTATTACATCTTCACGCTAGATTCCATAAGAGGTAGGCAGACAGCATTGAGTGTCAAATATCTCTAACTTGACAGATCTGACTTGCTTCTTTTAGATACATCACTGTTTTTATACACACTGGCCGTTTCGGGCAACTTCTAAGTCCCACGTCAGCCAGTACCTGACCTCTTCGGTCAATATATATTAGCCTTCGTCTCCCTCGACACCTGCATCGATTTCGCTATCAGCCAGTGATGGATATAGATCTACTCAATCTCAAACACTTCAAATTCAAACTACACATCAATAATTCATTAACTTTAATAGGACTATTGTCTTGCCAAATAAGTCAAAGTTAGCAATTAGCAAAAGTAGCAATTTAATGTATATACATATAAACACGTTGACTGCCTCGTAGGTCGTATTGGTTGCTAGTGCGACTGCCGAACGGGAGGTCCTGGGTCCGATTCCCGGGTCGAGCTAAACTTTCTAAATTTTCCAATTTAGATTTTCTAGTAGTGGCTCGGTATATGTGCCCGGTGTATGGCAATAGACTCACCACGTATTACATAGTGGGACGTAAACGTAACTGGTGAAACGTGGCAATGTTCTATATTCCTCAGCCTACCTCTTCGGGGATGACAGGCGTGATGTTACGTTTTTACTATGGTAATGTACAAACATTTAATTCTCAATGAAAAATAATTGACGATACCTACCATGTTGAAGCGAACAAAAAACTAATTAAACGCCACCACCTTGAAACAACTAAGTCTTGATTTTCAACGTTAATTGCACTATTAATTAGCTAATTTTCACTTCAAAGTAAATATAAATAATTTTCCATAAACATTAAAGATAAAAGCAGTGAAGGTAGAATATTATTATTAATTCAAAACGTTATTAAAATTAAAACACTTAGAAAACCAATGGAAAAAGAACAGCTGATAAGAAGATATTGCGATGATAAAATGTTAACATTTTTATTAAGAGTTTGGACAGATATACGTATTTTAACAAACGGAAAAAGTAACATGACGCCTGTAATCCCCGAAGAGGTAGGCAGAGGAATGTAGAACTCTCCCACGTTCCACCGGTTACTTTTTACGTCCCACTATGGAATAGATGGTGAGCCATACACCGGGCACATATCCAGACTCCGAGCCACTACTAGAAAATCTAAATTAGAAAAATTTAA
>DWDV01000676.1:0-15544 GCA_018245615.1 Mimoniades ocyalus
ACCGGTGAAACGTGGGAGTGTTCTGCATTCCTCTGCCTACCTCTTCGGGGATTACAGGCGTGAAGTTACGTTTTGTGTTCAACATTTAGAAATTAAACGTTTATAAGGTAGTTGAGAAAAATCACGCACGTAACTAGATTTTTAGGGTCCTTCCAAATAGGTCGGCTCGGAGAGCGGAATAAATATTGGCCGTATTGAAAATAGAACTTTAGTATTTGTCTATAAAGTTTATTTTTATGTTTCGATTGTTTTGTGTGGGTGCTCGAGAATTCTCTTGCCACAAAACAGACTTTACTGAAACGTGCTAAAGTTATATTTTAAATACGAACAAAATCTGTTCTGCTCTCCGTACCGGTCTGTTTGAAGATTAATTTATTACTTTGAGAGGTTAATCCTTAAAATTAATTAGGATTCAGAATTAGTTAAGAATTAACTCCTTAAACAGAGAATCTAGTGGAAACATTGCAAAGCTGATGGTAATATGATGTAGGTTGCTAACGTTCGTATAGAGAATGTATATTAAATGCCTTGTGAACTTTAAAGGCTGTAAATAGATGCGTACAATCTCTGAGGAATATTTGCTTTCAAGACACTGAGAAATCTAATCATCTGCCTACTTAGATCTTGCGTTGCCTCCACTGTTTTTAGAGATGTTTGTCAAGACACAAATATGTGAGGCACTGACAAAAACATGTCTCGTAAGGCATCTTGTTGACTAAACTTAGGCATTTGGTCGACCGATTATAAAAACTACGTGTGCTAGTTATACGCAACTTTGTTCAAGAGTGTACTTAAGTACGATACAATGTTCTATCCGTTATTTCATTGTATATGCGATTTTACAAATTAAATTTAAAATTATTTTATTCATTAATACCGCTCGAGGTGTGGTAGATCGGAAGAAAAAATGTATTATTGAAACATAGATACAAGTTAAAACAGACACACAGATAGTAATATTATTTTAGAATATTAAAATTGACTTTTAATGTTTTTTTTTAAAGAAACAACAAGACAATAAGCATAAATTTTTGCGAGCATAAACGTGTAAGTAACTTCCGATGTACGATTAGTTGTTTTAAACGAAGTGAAGAACTTGCAAGCATTAATAAAACAAATCGTCATGTATTTAATATACAATGATGTCGATACTTTACGTCTTCGTTCGTACATCTCGTGTGCGGACGTGACGTAAGAGGCGAAGTTCGATAAAAACCCAGGGCTCTTGAAGTCGTAAATGTAGGGACGAAGGCGCGTATTATCCCCCCGTCTGGAGGTAATGGGGGCCGCAACTTGAAGCCAGCCGTATTATTAACATTGGGGTTACTGAGTTGAAGATAAAGTTCGAGTGGAGAATGGGGAGATTTGTGAGAAAATGAAAATGTGTCCTTTAAACATAGTAGATTACAAATTGTATCTGATCGATCTGAAGGTTTTTCTTACCTTTTAAGTCTATAAGATCTTTAGACTTATAAAACAAAAATAAATGCAGTTCATATGTGTACGTAACATACCATCTATTGTATGATGTCGCTTATTAGAAGGCCAACTAGTCAATATCAATTAAATGGCGAGTTAAAATATTTGCCACAAGTTTTATACGGCATTCAATCCAAACGTTTCTCATTGACTGTCTCGTGGCTAGGAATGATAACTATGTATATTCAGCCTCAGTGGGTCTGTTATGGTCGTATTTAGTCCCAGATTATATCCATCCACATCCGCATGAAATAAAAATAAGTAATAAACTTTTACTGTTAGTGAAGTTTAGAATTAATAAATTAATGTTTAGATAAGGCTTACCACCTATTCCATTATGGGACGTAAATGTAACTGGTGAAACGTGGGAGTGTACTACACTCTTGTGCCCACCGCTTCGGGAATGATAGGCGTGATGTTTTTCAATTAATGAGAAACAAAACTTTTTTCTATAACCATAGTTCATGTGCCGAGATGTAATGATAACGGTCAGCCATAATAGATCTGCTACGGTCATATTGTGGGATTCATTCAACTCGCAACTCCACGAAATGGAAATTAATAGTAACTGTTTATTGCTAGTGAAATTAACAATCAATGAGACCGAAGATGCATGAAATGACATTCTAAATTTCGTCAGATTGCTTGATAATAGTATACAGTTCAGTCACTTCCGGGAACAAAATGTAAGCAAAGTTAATCATCGCTGCAATGATGTTTATAATATGACGAGGTGTCTCGAAATAGTGCCCAGGGGTGACTATGAAACACAGTCAGTGCCCACAGATGGAAAGCAAATAATTAGAAAGCCGAATGGATTAAGTATAATTTGGAATAAACGTAAAAAACATCACGAGGCTATTGGATGAGGGCGAGAAAGGAGGACGTAATTTCAGTGTAGGGTGGTTTACAAACGTTCACAAGTTTAAATGATGTATAGATATGGAATATAGTTAGTTCTATTCTATTTCAAATCTCTGGTGTACGTATTCATGATTTAACTGATTGTGTTTTAATTCATTTTGTATTATTCTTGAATTCACTCAGCTATATCCGAGTATATTATCTATATAAACTATATTGTATTATAACTACGTATATAAACTTAGCTATATAAACTCAGAGGACAAAAGCAAAATAGTATATAACATACAAGAATCAGCAGATATGATGCAGTCAAGGATAGCCTGAGCAATTAAAGAATGTCGTTATCGGCATTAAGCGTGAACGAATGATAGAACGAACGAACCGTTCATTCACTCGTTCTCCGATATTGGAAATAATTATTTTCAAGCTTATAACACGTATCCGTACGTTTATGATCGGTAATATAAATACCGTTCATTCGATTTGTAAACATTGTAGTTATTTGAAGAATTCACAATCTTCGAATGTCAGGCATTGTTACCGGTGAAATGTAAAATGGAGCTTGAAAAATGAATGGAAAAATGAAATGAATGTTTACTAAATTAATGGAAAAAAAATGCAATTAATGGATGCTTATGAAAGGAGCTTTTAATTACTAACGAATTTTATGAGGTATTTGACATTTTCTATCAGTCAATACTGCTGATAATAAAAATTTGGATATTAACTAATAACGAAAAGTTTTAATATATACTTTCATATAATATAATATGTATTAAATATCATATCCGCCCGATTCACCGAATTATTATTTCTTTCACAATGCATATTATGTAATGTGTCTTATAAATCACATTTCGTTAAATCTATTACGAAACAGATAGGAACATTGTAATCTCGTTATAAATATATTTCCGTATAAAAAGCCTTCGATGCTCGTCAGTGAAGCCATTCATACGGTCTTGCGTAAAGAGTAACCACAGAGAAGTGACTGTCCGTGCGGGGATTAGGTCATATACACGAGTTCACATGACTCAGGTGCTGCAGGGTTGAAACCACAAATCTGATTTCTGTTTTATACTTTGTAACACAGCATAGAGTTCAAAAAAACATCTCTAAGGCGTGTGTAGTCTGCCAACCCGCACTTGACCAGCGTGGCAGACCAGCCATAACCTGCTCATCCTGAGAGGAGACCCTTTTCCAGCAGTGGAACAATAGGAAAGAGTCGGGAGGAAAAAAGAAAAAAAAAACAATTTCACGCCTGTATTTCCTCGAAAGGGTAGACAGAGGAGTGTAGTAGTCTCGCCTTTCGTCAAAACAAACGTAACTTCCCGTCTGTCTTCCTCGAAGGGGTAGGCAGAGGAGTTTAGTACTCCCACGTTTCACAAGTTACGTTTACGTCACAGCATGCAGGTGGTGAGCCTGACTCAATATGTTCAAAATAAGCTTTAAATATCAGTTTTACAAGACTACATACCTACGTACACTCTTACAGAGAAGTTTATTCTGAGTTTTGTTGAACGTTTTACAATCCTTATATCCCATCCGTTAATGAAAACGAATGAATCATTATACTGACGTCTTTAAAATTGCTCGTGGATTTTTTCTCATCATAACCACCTGTAAAGAGGCTGAAGTCGTGCGATACCGCACGCAACTACACAATAGAACATTGAATGAATACGAAAACTTTGTTCTTTGTTTTCTTACAGCTTTCTTCGTTCAATCAAACTCTACTAGCTATCACTTTCAAGTGTTCACAGATTACTTGACATGTGACTCCAGACATTGGCCTTATAATGTTGTATGATATCCTTATAATCCTTGAGATAGTAAACGGATAAACAATTATTTGTAGTCTAATAAATAAATGAATGATAAATACGTTTCACACTGAGGGGACGGATGCAAGTACTGCCCTTACACAAAGGTGTATTAAATTAAAAAAAAAAACAATAAATCACCGCGTGGTGGCAACCCTAACAATTCAGGCTCGTCAGACTGTTATCATGTATGCACGTTGCTAATTCTTAAAACGACTTAAACTTGGCTGTTGTATGGAATGAATGGACCTGTGTACGAGTATTGCTATCTGATGAGTAAGTTGTCCATGTTTGCGGACATTACGAATCTATAACTTTCCTGTGGACAAATATATTTGTATTTAAATTACATTAATTTATCCTTTATTATTGGTAACTAAGCGTGGTCTTTATGCCAATTGATATTTTCTACCAGTCGATCCAGATATTGATGATAAATTGAATTCGGCATCTAATTCACTTAAGGATATATCGGATAAACTCGAGTATGTGTTTTCGGGATAGCTCAACTAGTGTCGGATCTATCTGAGGTCTTTCAGAAAGTCGTGACGAGGAGTCGCAGAGGAGATTCAGCCTCTTCTCGTCATCATCAACACCAGTCATCAACAGTTTCATAATGTGACCATATTTATAAATACACTCACCATACGTTTAATAATAAAACAAAATATATTAAAATTTAATTAAAGATATACACGTGTCTTTTGATTATGTTCATTTTTTTAAATTAATATCAATTTGTTCATACTCCTTGTTTCTATTTATGTCAACCGAAACAATTTCCTTGTAAATAAATTAGATGATTGTTTGTTTTTCTTTTAAATATAATAAGTACCTACACAAATATTAATATCATTATCGCGATAACTAATATTTATTAAATATGAGTAATATTTATTTCCATACATAACTATCGTATAACAAGACATGTACATACATACATATATCTACATAAGGTTATTTCTCCGTAACATTTAAAGTATACATTAAATTCAAGTAGCTTTAATTATATAGGCTCTTAATATTCGTTGGTGTCTTACTTCAAAACAATTAAAAATTAAACCAATCAAATGAATAACTAAATTAGGACAAATCAATTGAAAAAAACTGACTGCCTCGTGGGTTGTGTTTGTTGCAAGGACGAATGCCGGTTGGAGGTCTTGTTTCAAATTCCGGGTCGGGGGATATTGAATTTTTCTAATTTAGATTTTCTAGCAGTGGCTCGGAGTCTGGAAATGTGCCCGGTGTATGGCAATAGGCTTGTCATCGTAAACGTAACTGGTGAAACGTGGAAGTGTACCACACTCTTCTGGCTACCTCGACGAAGATTACAGGCGTGATGTTATGTTTTTTATTAATTGAACAAAGATTTATTGAACTGAACCCGTTAATGAGTCATTATGCGCTAGTATTTGACGCAGTAGTTTTCAATTGATGTTTGAGTCATTTTACCTTGACTTTTAATAGACATAAGCCACTATATACTCAATAGTTTAAAAGCCTAGCAAATAATACCTATATGTAGGTATTTCGGACGTGGCCAATAATAAGAGACATAGGGTTATAAAATAGAGTATTTATAATTACAAGTGTTAGCTTGGAACATTACATTTAAATATGATTATATACACGTATGTACCGGCATTCATTCGGGATGGTCCGAATAGTTTCTGACCTGTACGAGCTCCGTCTTCATGAGCTCTCGAGGATTGCAGCGAAGTTGCACCGGAGCTTGTATAGTTCCGAAACATGTCGGACCATCCCGAAAATACATACGTGAGTTAAGACGGTACATATACAACCATGTGTGCATTCACGAAATATTTAATAGTAAAATTATATATCTATTTTCAATTCTTAAGGTTTGAGGTTCAAATCGTTATATTCGTGTTTAGGTGTTTATTTATTTGAAAGGTGTTAGAAGTTACTACTGAAGAGAGTGAAGATATCAACAGTATATTAGTTTTACAGACAAACGGTTGTTTAGGAGGTATCGCAGAAGGACAAAAATTCTTTAACTTGTCTCTATTTTTATTTGAACTACGCTGTATTAAAATTTTTATACCAATACAATGAATGAGAGGCAGTTTTGTTTTGGAATCATTCCTAGTAAAGTTTGAATATAAATTATATTGCCTACGTAAATTTATCGCTCAGTATACGACGGACTGCATTACATATTGTTTTCTTTATAATATAATAATACACGTCCTGTTGAACGACGAGATATATTCCGGAAGTTGTCTCTCATCGTGTGGCCGATCAGGCGAGATGAAAGGGAATTAAATATAGCTGTAAGGAAACGCTTGACGACGCATCTTCATATACTGTTTATTAATATGATGTGCTATAACTTTAATATCAGTATTAGACATCATTTAAATTACGTAACATCACGCCTATAATCCCCGACGAGGTAGGCAGAGGAATGTAGTACACTCTCATCCAACAGTTACGTTTACGTCTCACTATGGAATAGGGGGTGAGCCTATTGCCATACACCGGGCACATTTCCGAGCCACTACTACAAAATCCAAATTAGAAAATCTAGTAGTGCTCGACCTGCGATTTGAACCTAGGACCTCCAGAATCATCTAAATTAGAATTAAATATTATTTATTGCGAATGTTTTTTAAAATCGTTTTTTAAAACTCTCTCAATATCTCCTTGGTATTTTTTATGCGTTTATTCCAAGCTATATTTTTGACCATACGTGTTTTTATTGTTTTTATTTTATTTTGCTCAATTCACATTTCTTTCTTTGCAGGAGCTGATCGTTTAACAAGTTCTGTTTTTGCCACGAGTTATTTTAAGTTTCCTTCATGGTAGCCACTTGTAAGTTTTTTTTTTTCTTTCCGGTCACTAACATCTTTTTTGTTTGCTTTTATTTACTAACTGTATATTATGGAAATTTTAAAACAGTGATAAAATTTAACACCGAATGCTTTTTGTACACTACCAAAATACTTGTGATGGGACTAATCATTTGACAAATGACAGATGACATAAGCGCTGACATTTGTCATTGGTGGGGTTACTAACAATGCGTTCAGAATTTACAATAAGTGACATTTTAATTGAATCGCTTGAAGTTTTTAACTAAAGCGCGACTTGCATGTGTGTTACTAACAATAAATTGTACTAACGCTTTCAGGCTTCAGAGCCTATCATACAAGAGTTACTTTTAGATTAAAAAGGTTAAACCTTATTTGAAGGTTTCGTGGGGATTTAAAACAATGCCATTTTCTAGCAAATGAAGAATCGTCATGCAATCATTTTGCATAACCTTTAAATCTCAAAATTTCTTGAATGTTTTATACATCAGAGGTGTCCTTTTTTTAACGTCTTAATTTTAGTTAAGCTTTCTCGCTTAATAACAGCTGATGTTAAATTTGCGTTGGAGTTTTGAGTTTGTACCTAGTGGACTTATACAGGTCACCAATGAAGAGGTGGTAATTTGAAGGTTTAATATATTTCTGAACATTAAGTTTAGTTAGAAAACTCCAGTAACTTTTACTTAAAGCCCGTAACCTATTAGCGAATTTTCTAGTTTCTTCTGTTCATAAGTAATGGTGATTCCCGTAAGAAGTACGACTGTGTTTTCATATTTACACTTAAATATAATAACACGAATTAAAAAAATTATAGTAATATAGCGCGTAAAAATTATAGTTATTATATAATTATAGTAATATAATTATAGCGCGTACTTGCTGCCTCGCAGAAAAAAATAGTGACATGCTACAAAGCGCCCATTTTCTCATTAAATGAAATAATCTGTCAAATTGAAAAATAGACATGTTCTAATTTGACTGTTATAAAAAAATATTTCGAAAATTTTGTAGATAGTGTAGGTACAATGTCTCTCAATTTCGTTGCACAATTGTCATTAGTATATTTAACAGGTTTCCAAATGCAATAATGTAATGTGTGGTTTCGAAAATTGTTCTCGATTTAACTGCAATTAACCGTGTCCAGCACGTGATACAGTGGTGAAATAATTTTAAAGTGTCGCTGATTAAAAATAAAAGTGGAAAATGTAATGCATTTAGTTCTAAGCAAAAAAAACTAACGCAAGTGTATAAAAATAGAAGTTGGGCGTGAGTCATACATTTCGTAACACAAAATTGCAGTGGCTTGACGCGGCTGTATAACTAACATAAAAATTTTGAAATTAGATTTTAAATGTATATGTATACATGTCGTAAATAGATTTATCATTGCTTATCTAAAACATAAAACGTAACAAAACTTAAAATCACGCCTGTGATCCCCGAAGAGGTAGGCAGATATAGGAATATCGTATATCTATTATTAGAAAGTATTTAGGAGCGTTTAAATGTATGATAAAATGCACCTTTATTTATTTTGGCGCGAACTGAAGAGCGTTTGAATGGACGCAAGTGTGTTATGGCGCCAATTGCATAGTGCTATAGTCGGAAATTTAGGGTTTGTATGGTAGGTAGTGATTCGGTGAAGGGGGAAAATTGATCTCATGTCTGAGAAAAATAAAGTTCTGTAAGTTTTCACACAATAAAAGTAATTATTATATTTGCGCAATGATTGGTGATTTCATCGCCGTCGCGGATGGAACAGAACAGTACAATAAGTAAAAAAAAATCATACATTTACCTATGTCTTTATTTTTGAGAGAAATACTCTCTGTTTTAATCAAAAGGCTCGGTCGCTCAGATACAATACAAAAAAATACAATACAAAGCAAAATAATATAATACAATTATTCTTTATTGTACACCCAAAGACAGAGAAACAAATACATATTGAATATACAAATAGATTTCAAGAGCCAGTGTTCAAATATAGACACATGTTAATAATTCCCCGTGATCCCATCTCCGCGGCGTAAGCTGATGGAGCGGCGGCAATCCTCTCTATCAGACCAGCTTTCGATAATCCTCTTAGGAGGATCTTGCAGCCCGTGAGAGGAATGAGACTACGTTTAGGAGCATAATAAAACCGTTTCCGAATATCTAATGATCGTTACAATGTTAGCGCGTAATGGCCAATTCACCGCTACGTAAAAAAGCTACTTGGCAATAATTTGTTATGCTAAAAATATTTTTATGTAACCAATTCCATAGCCCTTCTAATTTTGGAAGCAGAAAATACACAATAGAGTAATATAGAGTTAACGTTTATTTAACGTAACGTAACATCACGCCTATAATCCCCGAAGAGGTAGGCAGAAGAATGTAGAACACTCCCACGTTTCACCAATTAAACGTTTATTTATTTATACTTTTTTAGGACCTTAAGCTAAGGGTTACAAGGGCATACTTAATGCCTAATGGCATTCTCTACCAGTCAACCCTGGCCTGGGTGGCGGATAGAGGGTCGTAGGTTTGATAGCCACAGATCCTGTGTTCACTTTCTCGTCCTTGTATGGTCGGTAATTTGATTGGAAACTAAAAAGCCTAGATTAAATAGATACCACTTGAAATAACGCCGGCGAAAGAGATCAAGTGCCCACGCAGATGTATTGTGAGTCATAATAATACTCGGCGCGCAAATTCACAAGCAGCCTCACGCGATATGAGCCCGTAAAACTTTTTGGAGATCAACGACCTGTGGGTGGTATTACGGTTGAGTTATTCGCAATATACAAGAGTATACGTACGTATGTTAAAATAACAAAAAAACTAGAAATTCACTTGCGAAGCATTTTGGATAAATAAACAATAGCAGAAGGAGATTAAATGTAATGTACATTTATAGTAGAAAAATCTTTGAATGCCTTTTTGGTCTAGTGGCTGCAAACGAGAATGTTGATCAAAGTCCTGGGTTCGCACCCCAGGTGGGGAAAGTGTAATAGCGTTTTTCTAACCTGAAAGTCTCAGTAGTAGGCTCTCTCACTATTCTATGGTACGTATAAGACAACTGGTGAATGGTGGGAGTGTCCTAAACTCGTCTGCTTAGCCCTTTGAAGGAATACAGGCGTGATGTTATGTTATAATACAAATATAACATCTAATGTTGCTTAGATATTAATGAGCAGCGCCCACTCAGTGTAGATTTTTAATAAAAAAACGGGCCGGTCCTTACAATATTTTATCCCTTCTTAATATCAAAATATCAATAGCTGTAACAGTAAAGGAAAACATCGTAAGGAAATTACCTCACCTTAAAAATCTCCATAATGTTCTTTAAAGCGTGTAACTGCCAACAGGCATTGCGTGGCAGGCCTTAACTTTTTCGAATTTGGAAGGAAAGTCATATCGAATATCATATCGTCGATAGAGAGAGAAAGAGAATAAATTCGGTACTCGTTTCTTTTTTAAAATTGTTGTATCCGCAGTAAATTCGCGCATCAATTACTGAAGAAGCCAATCAGATACGATTTGACTATTACCAAATGCATGCTCTTTCTCTTTCTATCAACGCGACATATTCACTTACATACTCGCTTGTAGCGTGCCTACTCTATCTGTATATTATCACTATGTTCAATGAATCAACTCTAGACTTCACAATACATGAAAGTTTAAAATTCAATACCAAATTCAAAAGAGATTTTGTATGTGTATGTATGCATTATAAATATGACACGTAAAAGTGAAAATTTAGGTCTGTAAGGACAGAGATATTCAGCACTCAGTGTTTTCTACCTAGCCCATTAGAAATCGGGTGAGGTGGTATAAAAAAGTAAATACCAAATATGACTCACACTTGATTTTATATTGTGACGATAAATTTTCATGCATGCTGATATCATTCAATCCATTAACAAGCGCCGCAATCCATCATAATAGCGTATGAAGCTAAGACAGGACATGAGTGTAACTTTATACGTCGCGAGGGCCAGCGAACTGTGTCAAGGATTCAGTGGTTGTGCACGAGGGTGACTAAAAGTTTATTACAATTCTATTACAGTTTCATTCCATTCTGCCTTCCCCGTAAGGTACCTGGCGTGAAGATATGTATGTATATGTTATAGTTGTAGTAATATTAAAAATGGAAACAATTCACCTTGGACGTTATATGCGCTGGCGGACCGCGGTGTGGCGCGTGTACGAACGGCGGCGTAGGCGGCGCGAGATGCTGTGCTGTGATGCTGGACCTACATGCCCAGCGTAGGGATAGCGGTCAAACACTTCTCAGGGCAGGCCTATGTCCAGCAGTGGACTTAGGACAGGCCTTTGCTGTTCATGTTATATACATTTTCAATGCAAACATGTTCTTGTATTAAATTATTTAAATTACGGCAAACGCACACAATTCAGTAAATTCAAAAAAAATGTTTACGAACCTTTTATTTATTATTTTTTCGTGAATTATTTAGTGCTGTAGTTTGTTTTTATACCAAATAAACTTGACACTAGATGATGAAAAAGGTCTACGTTTCTGATTTTTAATCAAAAAGTTAGCGCTGACATGGAATTTTATTCCGAGGGCGCCGCAACTCGGGCAACAAGGTATCTAGTTTTACGACTTGGGAAAAAGTTTGCAAAGTCCGCGAGTTTAGCGTGAAAGTTGGTCACCTTAGGCGCCTATTGAAGTACTAGTAAGGACTCCTTGTTTTTATATTTTTGTTTATTTTCGGATAATATTGAAGTAACAATATCACATCTCCTTGTGTGTAGTTAATGGGTGTATTGAAGTAATTTTGATTTTCTAAACAGGTATGTGTATATTAGAATGTTGTTTACATACTCATTGTATTTTAATACGCGATTTCCTTTGTTGCTTATGTTACAATAAATAAATATTCTTGTGTAATTGTACTACATTCTTCTGCCTACCTCTTAGGGAATCGTAGACGTGATGTTACGTTATAATGTTGTTGTGTAATATATAAAAAGTTCAGTCAAAGTGACGGAATCTAGAGTCATTAAACAAAATGTAAAAAAACTTGCATGAAGAAATAAAAGTATTGGAATTAAATCTTAAATACTTAAATCTTAAATACTTAAATCTTAAATTCTTAAATACTTAAATCTTAAATACTTAAATCTTAAATACTTAAATCGTACCAGAACACATAATTTACGCACGAACTACATAGATACTGTTATATAAATATGTATCATGACATAAATTCACACCTGCATTTCCCTGCAGAGGTAGACAGAGAAGTGTAGGACACTTCCATTTTTCACCAGTTGTTTACGTCCCACTATGGAAAAGGTGACGAGTCTTGCCATACACTGAACACAGATCCAAACTACAAGCTACTACTGGGAATTCAAAGTTATAAACACTCATCACGAGTTCGCCGTCTCCCCTAGCTTTACTGCTGCTTCACTAACAACTCAACCAACTGAGCATGGGTAATACGAGATTGAATTTCTTAATACTTCGATATTATATGAATATGTTCGTTTATATAACAGATTTGCGTCAACACGAGATAAGCTTCTTAGTGAGCAATATCTAGTAGATATGTACGTAAGTAACAATATAAGCCTATTATGGTCTTAGTTCCGAGGTGTTTCCGACTTTGTATCACACACGGCCATGCTAACCGACAGCTATCGCCACCACCGAGTTGCCATTTGATCATTATTTGCACTGAAATATATTTATGTAATATAATATAGTGGGACTGTAAGTGTAAATATAATAATTTTAATAATGATATTATCTTGGAATAACACTTGGTTAAGGTAGATAAAACTGAATTCGATAGAGCCGCTGTCGCTGATTTCTAAATTTAAATAGAAAATTTTACACCCAAACAGTGTATACGTAAATGTATACGTTCGGAATCGAATCCACACCCGCTAGCTTACTAACCTGGTTCTCTAACAACTAAACCAACAGAGCATGTCAATACTAGACTACCTTTTATAAAAATACATGACATTTATAAAAAAAATACTTAAACTTTGGCTGTCTGAGATTGCAAGTTATAAATATTCACAGTCTATTTAAGGAGACATGCGATATCGTTGCCATGGTAACACAAATGAATATCCAAACACATCCAGTATCGATATTCAATTGAGTTATTATACCATAATAACATGATACGTGCCTGGCGAACGGCCCGCATGTCGAACGCTTGGCGGAGTTCCAGAAGATTTGATATCACTGTTATACATATGTAATATATTTTTATATATTTTTAATGAAAAATGTCATAGAAAAATACTGTTTTGGGAATGATGTTAGAATTTAAATAATTTATTAGTCATTGTTTACAAAAGAGAATTGTTTACAAAAAAAAAATGAAGAGTTTTAACAAGAACTACATGATAACAGTCCATAAGATCTGTTTACTGTCCACTGACCTGGCCATTGCTGGATATGTTTCTCACCCAAAAATAACGGGCCTTGTTGTGTCCTCCACCGTCTTGCTCTAATGTGGATTTACGCAGATATGACAATAAAGAATGAAGCTTCCAAACAAGGAAACATTTGTGGAAATTTACCCCTAGCGACATACGACCGGGACAAACCGACACTCATATTTGAGAGCTGACCGCACTCAAAGTTGCTTAACATTACATATTTATTTCGTCATTAACCCCTCACAGTTACAAGCATCTTCTATTACTACAATCGCTATATAAAATCATTCAACACGATAGAAATAGTTAAATCGATATAAAAAATCATTCAACACGAAAAAGATATTGTTTTATATTGTATCTAACAGACTGTACAATTGCTTATAATATTTCATTATTAATACACGATATATCGTACGTAGAAGCAAGACAATCGTACAATAGAGAAGACAGAAGGAAAACAAACCACTGGCAGTCTATTAACACGAGTAGCTTAAGTTGATTCATACATTACGTATTTTTGTGGAGACGTTATAAACTTTAGTGGTATATTTACTTAAATAGAAATAAATTCATGCTGCAATTTCGAATTGAACAACAACTTACGTTGATTCATGCGGACGAATATTTTATAGAGACGTTCTAACATTTAATGCAATTACTTAAATTAAAATGAATGTATTTTACAATTGTTAATTAAATAATAAGTTACATTAATTGATATTGACTGTAACATTTTGTAGAGAGATGTTATAAAACGTTATGCTACGATTACTGTGTTTATTATTCGTTTGCTGTTGTATATAAAAACGAGATGAAAAGATAAAATATTGCAGAATTTTCAGTGCATACAGAGAAGTTCTGATACCGTGTTATTACTTGGCATAAAAATATACATTGATTATAATTACATAATAATAAATTAGTTGAATACTTGTGCTCATCGGACAGACATTTGTTCTGGATTTAAGTCGAACCTACGACCCCTGGCTCAGCAGTCAGACTCTAACCACTGGACTAACAGATGAGTAAAACCTTATTCTATCTATGAAAGCACAGTAACTTCGTGCAAAACTAACACAGTCTTTTTACACACATTTTATTCGAATTTGCAAATGTAGTTGCAAAAACACTATCGTTGGGGTGTGAAATATAATAATATGAACATAAATGAGAATTTTCCGACCCGGTGTGAATACATGAGGAGAGTGATGAATGTAGAAGAAGCGCGGCAGGTCCTTGATAATAGAGATATTTAACACTTCGCGTCTGCCTACTGCACAAGTGACCCAGCATGACATTATAATAATAAAAAGCCTTTAAAAATCATGACACTTCAGCATTTACAATATTAATACTCGTATGGACTAACGCTAGTAAGTAGATCAGTGGAATATATATCACAATTACTTATTGATTTAATTAAATTGATTGTCCTGACTGACTATTGATTGCGTCGGTGGTGGAGTGGTTGCGAGCGCGAAAGCGGATCGAGAGGTTCTAGGATCAAATCCCGGATCGAATGCTATTAGATTTTTCTAGCTATACCTACGTTCTAGTTTAAATTTCTAGTAGCGAGGTAGTGATTCGCAGTCTGGATATGTGTCCGGTGTTGGCAATAGCCTCAACACCTATTCTATAGTAGGATGTAAACGTAACTAGCGAAACATGGGAGTGGATTAATTAATTTATTTATCTATTTTTTATTTACACCTTACAAAATAGTGAAGGATAAAAAGGCGGACTTAATGCTAAAAGCATTCTCTTCCAGTCATCCTTTGGGCAGTAGGAAATGCGTGAAGGCGGTTTAAAAAAAATTAAGAAACGTAAATAAATAAAATTGAACAAATCTACGAACTCCAGTAATATAACTACTTTATAACATAATATAGATAACATAATACTTTATACTAATACTTTATAACATAATATTTATCTATATTTGTATGTATATAATACAAATATAGATAAATAAATATACAAATATAAAAAGATACGTATATAAATATAAATAGATACGTACAATACATATACACGAAATACTAGATAAAAATTATTGTTCTTTTTAGGAGCTATGGCGATACTAAACCCAAATAACGTGTAAGAACTCCTTTTTTAAATGAA